>JANHGB010010887.1:0-10210 GCA_026283785.1 Coracopsis vasa
TGGATATAAGGAAGAAGTTCTTTACTGTGAGGGTGGTGAGGCAGTGGAATGGGTTGCCCAGGGAAGTTGTGAATGCTTCATCCCTTGCAGTGTTCAAGGCCAGATTGGACAGAGCCTTGGGTGACATGATTTAGTGTGAGGTGTCCCTGCCCATGGCAGGGGTGTTGGAACTAGATGATCTTAAGGTCCTTTCCAACTCTAACTATTCTATGATTCTGTAATTTCTCAAATTCCACATTTTTCCTTTTGAGTAGGAGTGCCCACAGTGGTAGCTGGATAAAAATGGTGGGCACACGGCAGACTGTTTTTGTTTGCTGTTTGTGGAGGTGGGCACCAAGCCTTGTGTTTGCTGCCCTGCTGTGAGCTGGTTCCAGTGGCAGCTTATATTTATGTGACGAGAGTCTGCTCCTAACGAGGAGCTTAACGAAGCTGAGCGATTGCTTGAGCAGTAGGAGCAGATGTTCAGAAAAAAATACATGAGGTAGGATGGTTTTTCCATGTGGGTTATCATTCTTAAATGATTTTTCTGTATAGCTTCCCTGGGAAGGCTGTATGTGGCATCTGTGGACAGTGTGAGGCTTCTTTCTCTATCAAAGCAAGTTTGCACATGGCATTTGGAAAGCTCATTTAAAGCTGCCTATTAAAGTTAGCAACTTTATCTGCTCAACATGGTGTAACTGCATGACATAGTTAAGTTGCACTCAAAATTATTGTTCTCAGCTTGTAGTAAGCTCTGAACGCTGCTTTTACTGCTAAGAGCTGAAGAAGAGTTGGAAGTCTGAATGCTTATTAGTTTTTTACACCCATATGAGATACCACTTGTTACGAAGTGTTAGTGGGGCTTACTGAGCAATTTCAACTTCTGAAGTACGCTGGAGAGATGATAAAAGTGAAAAGCAAGCTAAAGAAAAGTGTTAGCATGAGAGTATTTCTTAACTACTGATAATGCCCATTTCCAAGCTGTGCAGCCTGATAAATGCATGGGCAGTGGCTTTTCTTGGAAACACCAGTGACATACAGTGGTGGCATCAAGTCAGACAACCCCCAGTCTGTCAACTCATAGATTATCAAAAGATTTTTAAAACTCAGCCATTTGAAGTTGGCAACTCAGGATTGTTTTACTTCCTGACCCAATTCAGTTTATCTTTATTTTATTGTTTTCATTTTGATAGAACAGGATTTCTTTTATCGTTGCATTGACAATGAGGTTCAATGAATGCCTCCAGCTGCTGTTGCCTTTTTTGTTGCTCTGCGTGATAACCTAATAGACATAGTATTCTGGAATCTGCTTGAGATTATGAACTGTATCCTTTAGCAAAAGACTCTAGGATCATTAAGATTACATAGTTGACTTCCTGCAGTGCTTATTAGGGATGAATTCATGTTTATTTGTAGTGTTGACAACAGAAGCTGAAACCATGTATGCTTCTACTTCACATAATAGAAATCTTAAATCTCAGCTGGTTGCAAACTGTTATTTCTATATTAAATTTGTTTTCAGGTTTGTAATGGGTTGAGCTCAATTTTGTCTCTTGGTGCTCAGCATTAGCACAAGACAAATGCAGTTAGGATGTTTATTGTCACACTTATTAGAAGATAATTCCATGGCAATAACACCTGTCTGGCATTCAGCTGCCCTCTAGATGTGTTATATCAATTAGAAGGACTGATTTGGTTTTAAATGCATACATTTTCAAAAATAATTTCAACAGGTTTTTAGGTTGATCTTTCCTGTTGGAGAGTTAAACGAGAACAGAATTTGTTTCAGTTAAATGCTAGATTCTTCTCTCAGTAATTTATTGCTGGGTCTGTGTAATTTCCGCAGAACTGAGAATATTGGTTTTTAGTAGGGATTTTAATATTAAAAAAAGCAAAAGTAGCAGCTCAAACAGAAATTACTTTTCCCCTGAGATAAAATCTTTCTAAGGTATTCATGAAGAGGCCAGTTCTGGAAAGTGAGAAATCATGTCTTTATTCTCATTTTTCAGCATTGTTGTTTTGTTGAATGCCATCCTATTTTCTCAGGGGGAACATAATAAGACTGTGTAGAGAGGTGCTGAGTATTATAGAAGATGAAATTGAAAACCAGACCCAGTCACTAAATCAAAAATAGTTTGAAAACCACATTTTTTATAAGCTGTTTTACTCTTTACAGGTTTGCTTCTAAAAGGGATAGAAGATACAGATCCTGTTATTTTTAATATGTCAAAATGTTAAAAGCTAGGGAACCAGGTTCATCACATCTAACTTTATGCATATAAATGGAGTGCATGAGCTAGGCATATGGTCTGCTTTGGCCCTCTAGGAGGGGGCAAGGGAAAGAATGCAATCAGTTATCTACTACAATTTAGATCTTAGGTATGCTGACCTGTATTCTAGATGGGCAGATCTCTGTCCCCCAGCTGTAGACAGTGTCTTGAATGACTCTGCTCTTAAGTTCATCGTATCAGGGCTTCAGGATGTGCTTCAGAATATTAGCCTTTTCTTCTAGATTATGCAACCATAAGAAATAATGTATTTGAAAAATCACCAATTAAAATACGATTTCCCATTCCCAAGCACTAAATTGATTAGTTTGAAAAGAAAAAAGTATGCTAAAAACAATTAGTTGTTTTTAATTACATTTTCAAACCATAATTTTTTTTAATAGATACTTTTAACATAATGCTTTCGACTGAGTCCATGGAGCATAAAAATAGCTACTAGAAACTATAGGACATTACAGCTTCTATAGCAAATCTTGGGGTTTGTGCTGATTGTTTCTAGCACAATTATAGTGATAACCAGTGTCCTATATATTTTCTAGTGTTTACTGTATATTTTCATTCATTCATCAAAAACTCACATTATGGTCAGACACATGTTAAAATTACAGTAATCAAATAATTTACAGTGGCAAAGGACTTAATTTTAAAAGATGCTGAACATCTGTAACTACATCAGATTATGAACATCCCTGAGAGTTGCTGTTTGGGAGGAATAGCAAGAGTTTAGCACTTCTCTGGTAGCTTAGTGTTAGTAAAAATATCATTCTATATTGCATTATGAAAATTCAGGCTGTCTTTATGAGTAACGAATGCAAATCCTCCCAGAGTTTTAGGGAGAAGACGTAGATTTGCAGTTTGTCCCTCTTTACATTCGTGCTTCTTCATCAAGAAGTAAAAGGGGCTTAAAAGACAGCCCTGTGGCACTTAAGTAATGCTCAGTACACTACAATTGTATAGCTTAAGTTTTTTTCACACAGATCCTTAAGGAATTTTTTATTTTATAAAAGTTAATTATTGAAATAACTTTTGCTAATCTTCATTCTCATCTTTCTCAAACATTTTCACATACTTCCCTTTAAAGAGGTACTGGCCCAACAGTTACACTGTACTGACATTACTGTTTGCACCAAAATTATTTACAAGAGCACATGAATAAGTTACTGGATGCTGCTGAGCAATGTCAATAGTGCAGTCACTGAAAATCAAAGTAATCAAAGAAATAGATTCCATGCTCCATTCCTGGAACTGTTCATCCTTCAGCTTAAATGAACAAAGCTCTATTAAGATTAATTTAGCTATGACTGTGACTCAGCGTCCAAATTCAGTCTATATGATTATGCATAAGGATAACTGTAAGATGCCAATTTTGTGTAACTGTGCCAATGATAGAATAAAAGTCCAAATGTAAATAGCTATAAATAATTGAAAGGGATAAATTTGAGGCATGGAAAAATTGGAGGTGCTTTCAGTTATTTACCTAGTGAAATTTGATACCATTTACAGCAGTACATTAATCTATACCATGTAATTGGAAGAGTCCCATCTTAGAAAATACCACTGCAATTATCTGATGTTGTTGACCACAGTGGATGGCCCACTTTGCTGATGGTCTCTTCTTCAGGAAACATTAAGAGGGGATTTGGGCAGAATTGCCATCAGTGTTCCTGCTACTATTTATAACCCACTCAGGACTTCGGTTTCTAGTGTTGTCTAGCACATTTCATAAGTGTCCTTTTCATACTTACAGTGTGTTTAAAAGCAGAATCTGCTTGTAATTTGCATTACTAAGGTGGCTTACAGGTCCACCAGACCCTAGTAGGCAGACATGGGCAGACTTTTGCCATTGCTGAACAACTCAGCAGACTGGAGAAGTATGAACTTTGTGAAAGTGTTTGATTATCTTACCTTTAAGGTCCTGCAAAAAGACCATCACTATCACGTGATATTCCTGTTTTAAAATGTCTTAGATCACAAAATAAATTCTAGAAGAAACTAAAAGCTAGGCTCTTGGAAGAATTGTGCATCCATTGCATTAGCCATGCATTCTTGTCAGACATACACGAAGGAAATTAATTTTAAAAATATTATTAAAGAAAAGTGATCTTTCAGGAAATAGGTTGGGTGAAAGACAAAACCTTCAACTTTGCAGGATGAGTGGTGAGTTGCATTGAAGTACTAAGCAATTTTCAGAGTACAGATGTTGGAAATGTATTCCCAATGCAGCCAGTAGGTATCAAGGGGAGCAGGAACTAGATGATCTGTAAGGTCCCTTCCAGCCCAAACCATTCTATGATTCTGCGATTCTATGTCTGATGTACTATCACAGCAAAGAAGTTGGCTGCAAAGGCATCACAACTGTCTTCCTCTTGGGAAGAGGTAGGTTATACCGCAACAGGGATATAAGGGACTTTTTGTTGCCTCTTCACTGGTCAGCCTCCTGGGTTTTCCTACAGAAAATGCCCTTTCATGACAACATCCTATATTGGATTATGACTGCCACAGTCAATTCCTGACAGAACAGTGAGAACTGCTCTCCTGGAAGTTAAGTATTTGAGGCAGGCACAGGCCAGTCAGGGCTTGGCAGCTACAACAGGGTAAGCATGGTTACTTCATTCTGGAGCTTGTTCTGGTGGTGGGCTAAGGAAATATTTCTTCTCTCTTATTGCCAGAGACCAGAACAAAACAGACGGTAGGATCTAGCTTCCATCACTAGTGTCTTTTTTGTCTTATTTGTTTGGGGTTTGTTTTGGCATCTCTAATACAGTGATCATCCTGAGCAGAATGTTAATTTATCCCTGCAAAAATTACAGCTTGCTTTTGTGAGACAATTTGTGGGTTTATGTGAATCTTCCCTTGCATTGAAGATATACATGTCCTAAGGCAATTTATCTTTGGGGAATTACACTTCATGAAATGGATAGAGTTCTGATTTAATCCCATGATGGCATTTTATTTTAAGTTGTAGAGATGGACCTTTTTATTGTGCTTTTGCAAAATAAGCAGTTGCTCTTCTGAGCCATTTAAAAGGAAGTGTGTGAGGAAAACCCTTCACTACAGGCTGAATGACAAAGAAAAGCTAGAGTCTCAAAACGGAACTAAAAGGCCTTGTACCAGTTATCTATACGGAATAGGTTTCTTTTTTTTTTTTGCCTTACCACTAAATAAAGGTTCATGTTAATGTGGTTACCTTCCTAGTGAAGCAGTTGGCCAGGTATTCAGGCTTAACCTGACTGATTTGTTGTCAAAGAATGGACATAATGTTATTGGTAATACATAGGATGATAATACAAAGAACCTTGAGATACAGAATTGTGGCTGCTGAATTTCTAGATATTCCTAAAAAGATAGTGATGGTCATTGTTTTTCCTTTTTTTTTTTTTTAACTTGTGAAGAAAGAATAATTCTGATGTTAGTATGAGTAAAGATAGAAAGTTTTGAACACTTTCATTGTCAAATACAGTGACAGAATTTTTATAAGTGAGACCGACATGAAATAAGCATAACACAAATATTTTTGTACCTGTTTTATTGTATTTATAGCTTTGTCTCTTTTATGATAGATATACTTTTATAGGCCATTCAACAGTAGAGGTATAATACAAGGCCTTATATGCTAGCAGCAGAAAACATCAAGTAATGGATATCTCTAAAATTAACTTTTGAACAACTTCCTTAGTGATGAAAATCATCTTTACTTGGAAATGGTTGGTAGGTCAACACAGGCTGTTAAAGATGAACCCACTGCAGAAAGCTAAACTAAGAAATAAAATGTGCGTGTCAGCTTTATTTTGCTGTAACTTACTGAAACTAGGACAAACAAGCTTGGCATTAGGGCATTGGAACTGAGCAGTTCCCAACTGCTTTCATGACGTAGGAAACTTGCCACCCAACTACAAAAGCATGGATAATGCCTCAGTGATTGTCCTGGAGCTCTTCGCTGGCTCTGCAAATGGAGCTTGAAGTTTGGCTGGCAATGAACGGTAATAATCCTCTGGCTGGACACTTAAACAGAGCACAGCAAAGTTTTAAACTCTTCATTTCATTTTATTTCCTGAAGACATACACAAAATGGAAGTGTCTCCTTGATGTGAAAATTGGCCAGTTTTCCTCAGAAAACCACCATCTTAAATTAAATGTACTAAACTGTTGGATACAGTAAATTCAGAGTGGTTCTCCATTACCCCATCATATCTAATATAAATCATTATGATCTATAAAAAAATACCTATTCTGAGTCTTTTTCCCCACTGTGTACTAACTCAGCTCTTTGTTTGCCTTTAGAAGGAGATCATGCAATCTCCAGGGCTTGGAGGAGCGGGCTGCTTGGCAGGGGAAGGCATGCCATGAGCCACGGCAGGGGCAGCATCCTCAACAACGCCCCCTCCCTGCTTTGTTCTGACCACTTCCCCAGCTTGGACACACACACACATGCAAACATAAGAATCCTGTTGTTTCTTATCACTTAAACCATGCTTATACTCAGATGTAGATGTACGTAGACATATACCTCTCTAACTGAAGAAGAGCAGAGGAGGTCCAGTGATGGGCATCAGAAATCAGGCAAGAGTCCAGATTGCCAGACAGGTTGGTAGTTATGAGGCAAGTCCAAGGTCAAGTCAGCTGAGCACAGGTGCCTGCAGCATTGCTTTGGGAAGAGCTTAACGTAGCCTCAAACCCAAGGAGCAGTGCCTTCATGAGTGGAAGCCCCAGGGGCGGCTTCTCACAGCAGTTTCTCATTAATATGTTATGAACTGTATGAACTATGCTTAAATATAGGTGTGAAATACAGGTTAAGCACAGCAAAAAGTTACTTTTATGAGGGGCATTCCCACTATCTGTGGTAAGCATCGATTTTTAGTGTGGCAGGAATTGGACTAACTCTGTGTGTCTCTGAGCAATTTGCCCTCAGCTTCTTAACAGCAAACTTGACACAGTAGTCATCTACTGATGCTTACATTTCATGAGGTCAGTTGAGTCCTCAACCTCCCAAATATATATTTTATAAATGTAAACTTTATCAGCCAAGTCAGTTTTGAGGTATAAGAGTGAGTATGGTTCTAGTTTTCTTCTTTTAGAACTTTTGAGATACATTGATAAAACAAGATCTTACATCCTAATATTATGGCTGAAATCAGGTGAATTTCAGAGTGCCAAAGATATTATATTTATAAAATAATAAATGGTTGACTTTTTTCCACAGCCATATATTTTATATTACTTAGTTTTAATTAAATACTTTGTTGTTGTTTAGTTATACTAGACTTCATTCCGCCTAGGATTTCCTGCAGTGTAATTATTTGTTTCTTCTTCAAAAAATATATATATAATTCCATGAAAGTTACACGTTTAAAAATCTTTACTATTCCTCTTCTGTAATACAGGTTATTACTGAATATCTAAAATAGTGGAAGAAATGTAATTTTGTTTAGATGATAATTGAATTCTTTGGAGAGAGAGAATTTCTGCTGAAAACCCATGTGGCCGATGTTGTTCTACATCTACATAATTAATTAGGATTTCAATAAACATTAATCGATTAGTGCAGAGCAAAAAAATTATACATATGTAATTAATATTGATGATAAACTAAAGTGGATTTTTTTGAGAGTGGTAAATGCAAACCAATTTCTTCTGCATAAATTTCTTGAAATTAGAGTTCTCCCAACCATCTCATCATACTAAGCAGAAAACTTCTGTAGTCTTAACTTTGGAAGGACTTCTTATATCTGGTAGTTCTCAACTATGAAATCTTTCCCAAAGCACTGGTTGCATGGTTTTGCAGTGCACAGGTATGAGCCTAGGGTGGGATAGGGTCCAGTACAGCAGCATGGACAACATTTTATCATCAGATTTGTTATCCTGTGAAGTAGAATGGAGATTAGAAAACAAGTAGTTCTGTGAGCAGCAGAATTTCTGAAGCATGGTTTGCTGTGGCTTTGTGTGCTGTGTTTGCACTGTCTGATCCATAAGGCAGCATTTGCTGTGGACTGAGAACTGATGTGAAACATAGGGCAAAAAAAGGAATGAAACATGACCAAGAACCTCTGTATGTCTGTTGTGCAAAGGGCACAAGAGAGCGGGGCTTTATGTTAAATGTACCTGGCATGGCAAGCAGAAGAAGTACCAAGCATACACAAAGGAAGCATTGTCATAGTACCTGACAGGCAGAAGTCTGTTAACAATCTAATCTTTTCTCTCTCTCCCCTGTTCTTTTTTGACTTGTTCTTCTAGCACGAGGTCTTGTGCAATTGCATCTGCTTGCTTTCATTACTTATACTTTTTGGTGAGCTTGTTCAGTACCAGTTCTTGCTGTTTACCTCTAATAATTTCCTGTATAACCCTTCTGGAGGGGAGACAGAGCGGATATTGTTATTTACCCCCGTTTTGTGACAATAACTGAGTCCCCGCCCTGTGATTCCTGTGCTAATGAGTAAGGATACTGATGTAACCTTCTCTTCTTACCTGAAATTGAGTTTTAGCAGAAGCTTTTAAAATGTGCTTTGAGATCTGATAGGGAGCAGTTTATTTTACTTCTAATGGAATATTTTGAGAAAAGACAGGTTTCTGTGTGGTGGGAAGCAGTACGCCAAATATGTTGCGAGCTGTGAACATTTAAAGTTGCCTGAGGATCTGGGTAGTAGAAGGCAGTTTTTCCAGATAGAAAGTGTTCGTGTTATGAATCCCCAGATCTGTTATTATTTACTGTCAGCTCCAAAGCAGGAAAATCTCTTAGATATTTGAAGAGCAGGATTCAGAAGAGCCAATGAATATGTTGTCTGAGCTGCCTGTCATTTCTTCAGCCCTTGCACAGGCCAGCCTGCAGTTGCTCCACTCTTCCTTTTCCCAAAGGACTCAGATTTTATACCCGTTCCAAGAAGAAGATAAGCAGCTGACAGAAAATTGGTGATTTTCAGTTATGTTTCTCTCATTTTTACATATAGATCAAATCAAACGCCTTATGCTGTGAATTACAAAACCAGCAACACCATATGTATTGGCATGTTTTCTGAAGGAAAGAAACATGCAGGCATTGTGTTAGGACTGCCGCTGATTGCATAGTCTGTAAGTTGTTCTGCTCTAAGCTGTTACATGTAGCAAAATTGCACCCATGGGAGAGATCTTTGTCATGTGCCTGTCACTGTTCACCAGTACCGGGGGGCAATTTATGAGCAAGCTCCAGAGCTTAAGAGATGCCACATGCTGAGGCTCACTGTCAGGACCATGCAGTAGTCAGCTTTGTACTAAAGCCGTATCCTTTTACTAAAACCACGTTTATGCAGGAAACAACTCTCTTGTTTGGCACAAGGCAGTGTAAAGCAAAGCTTGGGAAACCCTTGCAGGAAATGAACTGTATCTAATCCAGTTTGATATAGTAGGCAGCATATTATTAAGCCAAATAACCATGTTTATCCCTTTTTACTTTGTACCCTTGTCTCTGAGGCCAGTACCCTTTCCTCCGCCAGGCAAGTGGTGAAGGGTTTTATAATTGGAGGGATCAGTAAACCTTCCCTCTGTCCCCTTCCCTCTTCCACCCATGCTGCCTCCCAGGTCCATGCCAGTACTTACTGCTGAATAAGATGCAGCACCCCATTAAAACCCAAATCACTGAAATAATGAACTGGAATAACTTGCCAGGGGCAAAGTGTGTTTTGTTAAGATATCAGGAAAGAGGCATAGACCAAGTCCACAGGGGCCTGGTCTTTACATTTACTAACATCAAATGCAAAGTAAAGAAGCAAAACTAGCACAACTAGATATTAATTTTATTGAGGCTTCTCTTATTTTCAGCATTGAATCCACTTTTCCTTTTCAACCAGTTTTGCTTTTTTTCTGTCATTTTTCTGTCATCTTCTGTCATGTTTCTTCGTCTTTTCTTTTCTTTTCTTTTCTTTTCTTTTCTTTTCTTTTCTTTTCTTTTCTTTTCTTTTCTTTTCTTTTCTTTT
>JANHGB010010890.1:0-16618 GCA_026283785.1 Coracopsis vasa
GTGGTTCAGTTGATAAATTGAGATGGATGAGATCAGGGGGTTACATTTGTCTTGTGGTCGCTTCCTCCAAGCTTAAAGAAAAGAGGCATGCTGAGTATTTTAAAAGAAATGTATCTTAAAACCAATCAAAGAGTCAGTTTGAATATCATTTACTACCAAATTGTAATCATCCAATTAAATCAACTGTCAGGTTATTAAAATTTCAGTTGTTCTCTTGTAAACTCTGAGCTCTTAAATCCTTTCTCAAATTCCTCTGCTCTTTCCTTACAACCTAACTTTGATTTTTCTTTCATTGCTATTTCTCTCTTAATTAACCTGTCCCACATGTCAGCTAATCCCTCCTTTTAAAAAAATACCTAGGGTAGCATTAATGAAGTCAGTGAAGACCTGGTTAATTACCAAGAAATTCCGCCTGCATCTCACCTAACTGCACAACCACAAACATGAGAGCGATGTGTTGGAGAACAGGGAGAGAGAGCTCCCAGCAGCACTGCTGCGGCATTCCATTTTCTGATCCAGCCATTAGGAAAACACACGTGTTTCTTAGGACCCTTTCTTGCTCCGAGGGGAAGCTGGCAATGAATTGGGCAATCAGTCATGTGCCATCACTGTGAAAGAGAGCTACCAGAGCTTATTTTTCTCAGTGCAGGGTGAAGTGAATAACAGCAGTGGCAGCATGGTGCATTCGGAGCTGTGGGCCTCCCTGTTCAGCTCAGCCCATCAATTTGGGGCAGGAGCAGTGATGGGTTTGGTAGCCCTTTAGTCCTGGGCAGTTAGGTCTTCTCCCATCCTGTGTTTTGTCCCAACTCCGTAGATGAAGGTAGCACTTGCTTTTGAGTTTCTCATGTCTTTTCACAATGAAAGCCTGCTGATTGCGTGGTTTCAGCCTCCAACATTGCCTCATAGTTGTTTTAGATGTTTCTGTTGCTCAGCTACCTGGTTGCATAAACCAGCTTAATGGGTTCATATTAATGTTGAATGAAAGGCCATAATTAGGCCCATCTACTTCAGAGCGTTTAACCTGATGCAAACAGAGACAGGCACAGCAGGCCCATGCACCTGAATACATTACAAAACCAAAAGTAGAGGAGCTTTCTTCACTGGCAAGTGCTATGTCCACAACACACCGTGTTAATACAGTAGCTCAGCAGCATGGCTGATCTTGAAACTTGCCATAAAAACAGTATCACCGTAGCCCCTGCTTGTTTTGTTTAAAGCAGCTGGCACAGAGTCCCCCAAGGTAGTGAGGCCACCCTCAAATTCAGCTATCCAATTATCCTTCAGCACCTGAATTATCATTCCACATGAAGAGGGAAATTCCAGTTGACCAACTGGCTTTTCTGGTGGCCATGTGAACAGCTAGTCCTCTTGACTGGGTGCAGAGTTCCTTCCTGTGGTTTTCAATGTGAGTTAAGGGACTGATCCTCCACAGATGTGCCTCTGTGCCCACATGGGAACTTTTTGACTTTCCTTACACGGATCCTGGCATGGATCCTTGTTTTAATCTGGTCAGTACGTTTCCATGAGGCTCTGCCATGCTCTACAACTACAATAGTGGTGTTGCTGTTGACCTTAATGAAAGAGAGTCTGGCTCAACAACTGATTATTACCTGAAAGAATGTGGTGAATTACTCATGTGCTGAATAATGCATCCTGCACTTCGAGTGTAGTAGGACAGAGGGAATTCATTGGCCACTGTAAGTAGCAGAGGCAGCCTGATGGATCTGCTTTTAATAAAATGACTTTCATACTTTGCTTATGTTTACTTATTCCTCTTCTCCTCCACTACTAACCATTAGGTTGCTGTTGTCATGTACTGTGTTTCTAGTACCCTCACCAATGCTGCTTGTCTGGGATTTGGGATTGGATTTGGCACAGGCAGACCAGGCAAAGTCCAGTCTGTCTACGATGAACAGAGGCCCATGTATGGTAAATGAAGAGTGCTGTGGTTCCTGAGATGTCTTTGATGTTGTTATTATGCTTTTTAAAAATAGTTACTGTTTCTATATAAATATGTGTGCAAATGCGCATTGGCACGTGTGTGTGTGCACGCGTGTGCGTTTGCATATTCAGTTCAATCCTGAATCTTGGCAAATACTTGCTTTTGACAACGTGTCATGGCAGCGAGCTCCACAGCCTAGCTGAGAAGTGGCGGAGGAGGAGAAAGTGGGTGTTCCCTTGTTTCCACACAGAATTCCCAAACAACTGGGGAAATTTAAAGGTCTGTTTTCTCCACTGTGCGTACTGTACTGAGGGAGAAATGCAACAATGAATTTCTGTTTCCAAGGATTAGGTTATTTCTTTGTTTTGAAGCAGTCTAAATTTGTGTGTGAGAGAGAGAGCTGTGGGGAGAGGAAGAGGCAATATATTGCAGAAACGAGGCTAATTCACACTGAAGAAGAGACTAACTGTTCAACTAGGCAAGTTAAAAACATGAGTTATTTCTGCACAGAACCTGTGCAGGTGTCAGCAGATAGAATCCTGAAATGAGGTCTCAGGTTTATGTTGTCAAAACAGACTTCATAGAATCACATAATCATAGAATAATAGAATGGTTTGGATTGGAAGGGACCTTAAGACTCACCCAGTTCCAACCCCCTGCCATTGAACAGGGACACTTTCCTCTAGACCAGGCTGCTCCAACCCCCATCCAATCTGGTCTTGAGCACTGCCAGGGATGGAGCAGCCACAACTTCTCTGGGCAACCCGTGCCAGTGTCTCACCACCCTCACAGTGTGAGGAAGAATTAGGAAGAATTTCTTCCTAATGTCTGAAGTAAATTTCCCCTCTTCCAGCTTAAAGCCATCATCCCCCGTCCTATCACTGCATGCCGTTCTAAAAAGTCACCTCCAGATTTCTTGTGTCCCCTTTAGGCACTGGAAGCTGCTCTAAGGTCTCCCCAGACCCTTCTCTTCTCCAGGCTGAAAAAGCCCAACTCTCTCAGCCTGTCTCCATAGCAAAGGTGCTCCAGTCTTCTGATCATCTTCATGGCCTTCTTTTGACTCACTCAAGCAGATCCGTGTCCCTCTTGTGTTGGGTGCTACAGAGCTGAACGCAGTACCACAAGTGGGGTCTCACAGGAGCAAAGTGGAGCGGGAGAATCACCTCCCTCAGCCTGCTGGTCATGCTTCTTCTTCCTCCCTTAGCTCTGCTTACCCTTCTCAGTCTCTACAAGATCTCATCTCTGCTGGCCATCAGTCTCAGGCTTGATTTGTATGTCCTATCGCTCCCACAACTCCAGCTACTGCTGTTGCTCCTTCCCACCCAACCAGCAGCTGGTGATGGGCTTAGGCTAGTGCTGCCCCTGCCCCTGCCCCCCTGCTGCTCTGCTCCCGGCTGGGGCACACATCTCAGCTAATTCAGGTTTTAATTCATGACATAAAGAATAACAGCTTGTTTACTTTCTGCCAGTCTCCCTGTGCTGTATAACCATGGCAAACTTCCTCTTTTCCTTTTGTGCAGTGCCTGTATCAATACATGGGACATGCTATTACTACGTTCATAATGGCTTTTACACCCAGCGTGATCTTTTTTCCGTGAAGGGCTCAGGAAGCTGATTAGAGCCTTCTTCTTCCCATGGGACCGAGCAAAGGCATATGACACCAAGGAGGATTCTTGCACTTCTGAGGCAGCAATTCAGCACTGTTTAGCTGTTCACCATGGAGTCATGGGGTTTCCAACCTTGCTTTTTGTGCTGACGTCCCCATTTTCTTGCCTTACTCTTTACTATAGTAGTCAGTTCAACCGCTTCAGCGACAGGAAGCTTTAGAAAAATGTGGTTTGCCTCTTTCTCAAGAACTGAGGAGTCACATTGGCTGATCTGCCATCTCCTCTGCCTAGGAAATCAAAGTCTAAAGCCTCTTCTAAATAATATCCCCAAAGGCCATTTCTCTTCCCAGCCTCAGTTGTTGTTTCTGTTTGTACTTGTTTTGTTGAGCTGGCTATTGTTATTGTGGTTTGTCATTATTTCCAACCCGTTGGGGTGGATCACTAGACCAAAAAAAGGATGAAGGCACCCTCAGAGGGACCAGAGTCCCAGTGTCCCAGGTCAGTACCCACGCTGCGAGGTTGCAGATTCATGGCTTTCTTTTTCCAGTCCCAGGAATCCGACACTCTTGGCTGCTCACTGGCCTGGCCTAGAAGGGGGGAAGCAGTCAGAGTGAGCCCTTTCTGTGCCTCAGTAGCCTGAGATCGTGTGTATCTCCTGGGAAGTCAGGGAAGTTGGATTTTGGCTCTCTCGAGCCCATGAGGAGCGGGTACCACATCTCCCAGCCACCAGAGGATTGTCCTGGTTCACAGATTAGCCTGTCAAGCAGGGGCACCATCACCGAATTCCTTCAAATGGGTAACTTCACAAAGGAAGACAATGGCAGCTTCTGAGAAGCTTCATCCTGTACGCATGCAGGAAGTGAGCTGGAAGAATGCCTTTGACATGAAAACCCACAGAGGATTTAGGCAGAGCAATACCCTGTTTTTGGATCCCGACCAGGGATGAAGATGACCTGAGTCCCTAACAGCAGGAAGCCTGAGGCTCTGATGCATATCTGCCCAAGCACAGCTCTAGGAACACAAGGATTTTCAAACTCATAAGTCTATTGGCATACAGAGTTTACCCTGTAGGGTTAAACATCAGCAGTACAAAGGTTTTCTGGGTTATGTGCTTACATTACACCCCATCTTAGGTGCTAAACCCCTTCTTGGTGGATGAGCCCTGATATTTCGTTTCAGTGAGAAGAAGCAACGTGCAGCTTCAGTAACTCACATGACTGCAGAAGGCTTGAGAAATCTGTTTCTGGAGGCTGTGTTGGCCCCAGAGCTGTACTTGAGGTCTGGGTCTGCAGAAGCAGCCTTCTCCCTTGGTAGCGATAGTGCAGAGCTGGAGCCAGGTGAGCACTGCTACCACCTTGGAGGTGACTCTGGCCACCTTGTACACCTCCTGCTGGACCAGGAACCTCCATGAGTGTTTGAAATGATATGGCGAAATAGGATTTAATTTGAAAACTGCTGCATTGGAGTGTGACACAAAAGATGACCTAAGTCTGAGTGTATTGCTCCTGGGGAGTTTTCACAATAAATCTATCAATTCCAGTCTTTCAAACTGCAGTCTTTCCCAAGGCCGGGTCCAGATTTGATCCTGAAGAAGAGGTTTATTTTCCAGTTTTGTTTGAATACACTGGTCTCCCAAGAGCAAAATTTGTCAGATTTCTGCTGTGGAGGATGGCAGAACTCCTGCCAGATTCACACCATTCCCTCTGTTGCCCGCTATCAGAAAGAACCTTACAAGATCCAAACCTTTCCCCTCAGCCCATCTCTGATGAACCCCCTAAATGGACACTCAAATTCATGAACTGTTCATGACAAAAAGCAATAGTAATGTGTTCAGATATGCTTGAGGTTGAAATTGGTTTGGCTTGGTTTCTTGTTCTCAGTCTTCTCAGGTAAATTATGAAATAGCAGCAGTTTTCTTACACAAATATTTGTATGCTATTACTAAATTTACCTGTGGCTTTCCCTCCACCCCAAAAATTAATAAATTGCTGCTTTCCTAACAGTAGGTTTGTTTTTTCTCCTGTGCTGTTATCAGGCTAGAACTGAGAATCATTCCTCCTTTGAAGAAGCTCAGACAAATGGGTAAGCCAGGCTAAATGTCCCCAGGGGAAAACTTACTTCATTTCTGAAACATTAACAACAGCAATCAAATGAAATGTGAGTATTTTCAGAGTACATACTGTGCCTTAGGACATTTAAGCTAATTTCTTGAATAAAGGAACTTTTCAGTAACCTTAAAGAAGCATGCCCTGAAAAGACAGTTCTGAATACCAGCTATTCTGACATGTACCATCTGCACAAAAAGTAGGCTCAGGGAACCCACGTGTTCCTCTTTTTTGTGAGATTATTTTGTTGGACAGGGCTTTGAGCAATCTGGTCTAGCGGAAGGCATCCCTTCCCATGACAGGAGGGTTTGAACTAGATGAGCTTTAAGGTCCCTTCCAATCAAAACCAAATAATGTACATTTACATTATTTAGATTGCATATAGTGGCTGGTAGATGTTCCTTCATGTGCTTGTGGCCAGCAATGGTCACATGCAATGGCCATTGCTGTTTTGCAACGGTCCCTTAGAACCACCTCCTGCTGTTTCTCTTCACTGTTACTCACTTTGTCTCCTCGGTGGGGAGCAGGGTGTTAGCTGAGGTCTGGTGAAGGGAGGATGACCATCTGACCAGTCTTCCATTTGTTTCCAAGCAAATATCCTTTTTGTGCAAAAACTGCCAGCCACCACAGCACCATGAGGTGCATGGGTTGCTGCCCCATGCCATGCCTGAAGAAACATCTGGGGTTGGCTCACTTGTTGATAAAACTGAATAAACCTGAACTGTATGCTGTTTGAACAACCGTGGTTTGGACCATGGTCAGATAGACGTAGGATTTGAATCATTTTCCAGTGCTCAGTGTAAGTGCAGAAAGTTCCCATCTGCTCCCTCTTGGACTTCTACTTCTTAATGCCATGAGGGAATTAGCAAAATGGACAAATGGGTTCCCCTCCACCCCTCCCAAGTGTCTCATCCTTGGCATTTAAGCATAAACGTCCAAAAAAAAAACTCCTTAGCAATTAATGGATATAAATCAATCTTACAGCCAAGGCAATGCATAAAATCAGTCTACAAGCAAATATACGTGTTTATGCCGGGAAGGTGGATAAGCAGCTTTCTCCTTGCAATGATGTAGTTGTACAAGTATCAAGTTCAAGCAACCACGTTGTGTCAGTACTAGTAAATTAAGCATGGTTGGGACCATCCCTGATGCTGATGGAGATGAAAATGGAAATAGAGGCATTCACAGAATCACAGAATCAAAGAATGGTTTGGGTTGGATGGGATCTTCAAAGCTCATCTATTCCAACCCCCCTGCAATGAGCAGGATCATACTACTTGCCTCCCCTCTGTGCTCTGCACACAAACCACCTATTGAGCATGACCCCAGCCCATGCCAGCTGTTGGCCCGTGTTTGGGAATTGTTTGGGAAAGCTGGCCCCTGCTCGTTTGTGCCAGGCACTTTGCTAACAATTGAACAGTGCAGATAATTGCCTTCCAATGCCTGGGAATGTTCCTCAGCACTATTTCATTTAGCAAAATGAATGTTAGCTTTGGAGTTCAAGCTTTGGCAGATTCAGCTCAGCTTTACCCTGATTTTAAAAGGAGGAAAACAAACAAGCAAATAAACAAACAAATAAATAAAATGGCATTCAGGGGAGCCGATCTGCTGCATGTGGTCCTTCTTAGAGCCTGAGAAATATGCAAATACGCAGGCTCTATTTGCTTCAAATTACTTCACACTGACAATAGAATAAAGACAAAAAGAAGAAATGACCCAGAAAATTGCCTTACTGTTAAGAAGAGGGAAAAGACATTTTATTTTAATTTTATTTTATTTCAATGAGTGAAGAAGTCTGGTTGGGGGGGCTCAACTGGGAGCCTCCTCGGAGAGCTATGTAGAAAACAGGGGAGGAAATGTTCAGTAATATTCCTTTAAGAAGAAAAAAAAGGGAAATTAAAAAGAGAGCAAGAGGGAGAGAAAAGAAGAGGTCTAATCCCTTTGAAGCTTGCAGTTTTATGAGAGCTTTGTCCTTGGGAACTGTGCACCAAAGATGACTAGAGCCGCTTCGGGCTTTGCAAAATTACTACAAACATAAGGTGAGTGGCTTTATCATAAAATTGGAGTGGCCATTAAAACTTCAAAGGAGACGTGTGACCTGAATTTTACCTGTCACAGTCTGGAGTATTTATTAGAGGATGATCTGATACCTTTCTTTAGTTAACAACCCAGTACTCACGTGAGGTCATGGGCTAGATTACAGTTTTCATTGGTGGTATGACAGATTAGATGTTAATATTTTATTGCTCCTGACCTTGGGAATCCATAAACCATTGGACAGGTGAGAGCTGAAAAAAACCCCAGCCTGGCTTCTTTAGGAATGAAAACGTATTTCTAATACCTGAGTGTGGCCATAGTGGTATCGTTCCATTGACCAGCATCCGATCAGGCTGAGTTTAACAGGACACATCCTTCAGAGCATGCTGTGGATTGCAGGCCTTTAGGAGCCCCATCAAACAGTGACATTGCCCATTCACTGACAAACCTTGAAATAAGAATACCCAAAGCAGAAGCAGACTCAGTAGTCAAAATCGTAGAGAAGGACACTGTGCTAAAGCTGTCTTTTCCTAGCAACATCCATGTGTTTTCCTAACCTTTGTCCTTTCTGCTATATCTGCTGACTGCCTCCGCTCAAGCCAAAGTGGTTCAAATCCTCATCGTCTCATGGGCCCCTTCCTTTGTTCTTCATGACGCTGTCAAATTGGTCACCCATTCTACTGCCTTGGTCCCTTCTTTTCAACCTTCTTCTTTTCCTCCTTCGAAACTTCCCCAAAAGACAGGCCTGCCTGTGGCTTTCCACCATCCCTTCCAGTCTTTTCTACTATTCCTCTGCCTGCCTGCCCACCCCAAGAAGTGCTTTTAACGGCCCTTTTTGATGAGCAATTGCCACACAGACCTTTGGCATCTCAGGCTGCTTGCATTGCACTTTAGCTGGAATCTGTGTGAATATGCTTGCTTGCAGCTGTACTTATAAATGATCAGAGTAATTTTACTAATATTTGCATTAGACTGAGATGCCTTTTGTTTTAAGAGAACATAGCAACAGCATTTTAACAGTACTCAAGTGGGATCCTCTGCAAAACTGTTAGTCTGCATGTTCTAAGTTAGTGAAGTAGCTTCTGCAATACCCTAGCTGGGGAAATAAAAGCATTAAGAGCTACCTTGATTGAAAGACGTGGTATAGCTGTGGCCCAGTTGAGACGGTCTGGATTCTGAGGCAAATACTAACCTTTGTAATTATCTGAATATGGTTTCCTAGACCTAGATTAAGATTTAAAATTGGGATTTCAATGGACTTTAGGTGCCTAGTCCTGGACAATAGTCAAGATAGCCAGCTTGCTAGTACTGCCCTACTTTTAAAGGTACCCCTATGATCAGCCAAAAAAACAGTGGTCCTTTTGCATATTAAGATGATGGTAAACAGCTTTTGCATAAAAGGCTTGTAGGAGGGCTACTTTCCCAAGGACTCAGAGGCCCACAAGACATTTTTCATTAGTCCACCGTTGAGGTCACCAACAGCATGGCACCTCTAGTAGCCTTGCCCATGTAGACAAGGAAGAGTGCAAGGACTCCTTGGAAAGGAAGACTGTATGAAGGGGAGAAGGACTTGGGGGTATTGATTGATGAGAAACTTAACATGAGCCGGCTTCACTGTGTGCTTGCAGCCCAGAAAGCCAACCGTATCCTGGGCTGCATCAAAAGGAGCATGACCAGCAGGTCGAAGGAGGTGATCCTGCCCCTCTGCTCTCGTGAGACCTCACTTGGAGTATTGTGTACAGTTCTGGTGTCCTCAACATAAGCACGCAGTCCAGCTCCCCTGTTATCTTTTAGCCTACTGACAGCGTCCTGCAAGAAAACTTCCAGGAGGGCGCACCATGGGCAGCCCCGCCCGTTGTGCACCCTCCCCTCAAGAGACCAGTTGAGGCACTTTCTACACCCCGAGCTCTTCTCTGCAGCCTCCTCTCTCACCGGCTTTGTCTGGTGTCGGCGCTGCCACCATTGGGGCAGCCAGACCACAGAACACAGATCGGGCCCTGGGCCTGAAGCGAACCCTTACCACTCCACTCAGCTGCCTGCAGACGCTGCCGACGCCAACTGCCGCGCCACTCCCTGACTGACGTGACACGCCCTGTTCCCGCGCTCCCTGAGACGAGTTTTCCCCTTTTACGGCGGTGCTGCCCCTCCCGGCGCAATGCCCTGTGAGTCCTTGCTTGCCTTAGCGGAGCTGCCGGTTCCCGGGTAAGGCCAAGGGGCTCCCGCGGTGGCTCTCGCCGCTCGGAACTGAGGTTCCTGACGTATTGTTTCTCCTCGCTCCCGTGTTGAAGGCTCTTCTCTGGAGATACCTCGGCAAGTGAGTAAGGTAATTTGTGAGGTAATAAAGTTGCTTGTTTATTTCTGTGCACAAACTTCACGATAAATCAACCGAATTTGTTTCGGATGTTATTGGAGACAAAAAATCATTCATAGAAAAATATCAACACACAATATTTTAATAATTTCAAGCACAATTCCAATTAGGAGAATAATTTAAGGAAGTGTTTTCCTGTCCATAATTTTCACTGAGCTGAAATATCATTTTCCAGTATTTGTCAGAAAATGTCTGGCAATGTGTCATTGTTATCACTGCCTGCTGGAATAATGTCTACATCCCTAACTAGAAAGTTTGCTGAAGACATACCGTTTGCTTTAAAGAAAAAAAATATTTCCCCCTTAAATTTAACATTTTTATATATTTAATATTCTATAAACTTAAAAAAGTTAATCTTTGAGATAATTAAATTTAAGAAGTGCAACTACTCTTCAAGTTTCACTTTCATTGAACCAAAATTATATGCATTAATTTAAATAATGTGATGAGACGATCAAATGTCATTACTTTTGCGATGGCACTAGGTTGTCCCAAGAGCTTATTACCTTTGTGGATGTTCCTTGAAGAAAAGCTACAGGATATATTGCGTCTGTACTTCATTGCTTCTATTTCTGCAATATTTCAGTGTTGTTTAAAATCATTTCTTCTTAGTTTATATGTGTATGTGCTTATGTATATTTATTCTGTTTGGTTTTGGGAAGAGAAGAACTTTGTTCTGGTTTAATTTTTTTTTCAATTTTAAAGCAAAACCACATAGATACACTGTTTTGTACAGCCTGATATAATGCAAATTTCTATGTGAAAAAGTGCAACACGAGTGTCTTAATTAATTACAGAATTTACTACTACTACCACAAAATCTGCATCTGTCTTGACTAGAAAGGTTATATGTGCCTTTGCAGAACTTAATAACTAGATTCATTCCAGATCAAGTCAGAATGACATGTTTTATTTTGTGATGGGTTGACCTTGATTGGCTTCCAGAAGCCCACACAGCTGCTCTCTCACTCATCCACTTCAACAGGACAGGAGGGAAAAATAGCATGAAAAGCACTTGCATACGCTTCATCCCAAGCACCTCTCGTACCCACGTTAACATCACCACAGGTTGCTTTCAGTCCCTCCAGTGCAGGAAGAGGGTTGCAGTCAGTACAAAGTGGTTTCTCTCTGATGGTCCTTTCATCTCACTTGTTTCTTCCGCTCCACCATGATCCCCAAGGCTGCCAGAGATTTTTGCTTGGGTGCCTGGATCACCTCCTCCCCTTCTCCCTTTTGTGCTTGCAGGGCTGTTTCTCACACTTTACCCTCTTCCCTCACAGCCAAGCAACATTTCGCCCTTCCTTACTTAGGCTTTCCCCAGGTGCTGCCATCTTGCCTGAGGGGCTCAGCTGTGCCCTACAGTGAGCCTGTCTTGGTTTCCAGCATAAGAAAGCCTACAACATGGGCTTGCTTACTATTACAAATCGGGGACCTCCCCTTCAGGGCATGTTGAGTTCTTAGGGTGTTCCTAGGACAGGAAGTCCCAGGACACCCCTGTTCCACCACAGACATCTTAGATAATCTATGTATCTCCTTGACCTCTGACAGGAGAAACCGGACAGTTGTTTAGAATAGCTGTTATAAAGGATTGTTGCATTTGCACTGTCTCTAGCCACTGAAGATGAATTTGTAGAGGTGAAGCCTTCCTGTTGAGCTAGGTCAATGGTGGTTAGCCAAATGAGAGACACTACGGAGAAGATTACATGAGTTGGGGCTATGCTATTGCATCTATGTATGTTTGACTAGAAGGGAGTCTTGTGTTCTCTCACACATAACAAATTCCATCTCCAGCTGAGATGGCTGCAATTTCAATTCACTCTTGCTCTTGCAGACCTAAAAATTCAGGATAAACAGTGAGAAAAGTAGAGAATTATACAAAACAGGCTTCTGCATCTCTTACGTTGTCATGAAACTTATGCATAAGAGAATCTCTCCGTACACAGATTGTGTATGTTTGTGAGGAGAAAAACACAGATCAGGCCAAAGTCTCTGATCAGTCTGTCCTTTCTTTGTCTTAACTTGTCAGTTCTTCTTTTCCTATCTCCTAATGTATCCTCACATTAGAACTACAGCTCATGGCAGGAAGTGTCTATCAACATTGCCTCAGAGCACTCTGCTTGCCAGTAATGTTAATCAACAGGAACACAGCTTTGTCCCACGGCAGATGTTAGGAATAAACTGAAAGGTCTGGGGATGCAACAGAAACAAGTAAAAGACATTCAATATGTAAGGTCCAGTGCCATGTTTTCAGCTGTCATTTATTGCCCCCAGGTCTGCCAACATCTGATAAAAAATACTGATTTAAGGAGTTACATTTTCTCGGCCGCTTTTTTTTTTTCTGTTTTTAACAAGATTATGTCCTCTGTTTCAGGTAACTGGTGTGTTTAAAAAATCCACTAGAGAAAAGACTTCTGACAATCTTTCATACACTCCCCAGCTAAAAAATCAAATTGATTCTAGATTTCACATTTTTATTTCTTCCAAATGAATTTGAAAAGAATTCTGCTTCTCTTATTAAGAGGATGCAAAGTCATAAACAATGGATTGATGGATCAATAAAAAATTTTTGTAAACCAAGTGACAGTTTTCTACTTCTGTGCATTTTATGTTTCACTAAGCAATTATAGTCAATGAAAGAATTCTAAAGGTATTATTGTAACAACACATTATTTAAAGATTTCCAAGCGCTTCGCAAATTTATGGAGGATTTTTTATTTCATATGTGTTTGTATGTTATGGGTACTACATGGAGTAGTAAGACACCGTGTATTTAAGCTGACTGGTCTAGTGATTTAAACATGCAAAACATGCGTCATGCTCCATATGTGTACTCAGGTTTAGGAGATCATTTGAGGCAGGACAGCGAGACCTCTTTTCAAAAAAGGAGAAATGAATCCTTGTATATATATATTAGAGAAATGCTAGTCAAACTGACATTTGTCAAGTATTGTTTTTAAACCATCTAAGACTACCTCTCTCTGTCTCTCTATATATAAAAAAGTATTTATACAGTTTATAGAAAAATTTTCAATGTGAATTAAGTACATTCACAACTTAGCCAACTTTAGGGACAGCAACAGCTACATGTGCAAATATATGACTTCATGAAGTTCTAATAAGCCCTCTGTCCTCCAAAATAAGCCAAACAGTGCTTTGCAGAAACAGCTCAAAATCAAGTTGCATTTTGTCTGTGCCAAAGTTTACCTGCAGTAGTAATAAATTTACATTATTTTTTACCTCTTTGGCAAAATTGCTTTGAATCTTTTGCTTGTATCTCACAAATCAAGGGCTTGTCTTTCAATTTCCAGGCTACTATCGACTGAAGCTAAAACCCCTTTGAAACTTAATTTCATTTCCAGGCATACTTGAGAAAACCACACAGAAGCATTTCTTGAACTTTGCATTAAGTCAATGGCTAGAACAAAGTCAAGGGGCCATAGTCATCCTGTGCTCTGTAGAAGTGTACACTTTTTGAAAAAAATACTTATGAGGTGGTTTAGTAACATCAGCATTCCGAAAGCACAACAAAATCTGTGACTGAGAGCTAGAAATTTTGAAAGTAATGAATGCAGAGTTTGCCCCATTCAAGATTCCAAAATGCACAGCAGAGAGAAAGAAGTGGTAGTATGGTGAAAGTGGGCAACTCTTCAGCTGGCATTCACAAAACCTGCTCTTTTTCTAACAACTCCAGCGTAACAGAAGGCATGTCTGAGTAACCACAAACAAATTTTGTAGTTTCTCATTAATGTAGAAAACTGAAAAGATACAGAAATAGACAGAACTTCACAACTTAACAGTAAAATAAAATAAATAAAAAAATTATTAAGTCTAAGTAGTTATACTGAAGTTAAGAAATCCTGCCTATTCATTGGAAAAAAAAAAATTACCAAAAGAAAACAAAAATATAGTGGTATGTTCTGCTAGATTTAAAAAACTAATGGTTGCCATTCTTTTGCTAGAGGAATCTCCTAAGGCTTCTTTCTTAAGATAAGCTGAAGCAAAAAATATATTAACACAGCAGGGTTCATTAAACTCACAAAAATATCAATATATCATTGTCTTTAGATGAGTGAGTTTCAATTAAGTACTAATGATGGATTAAGTAGAATATGTATTTATTTAAAGAAAGTGGTTTTAAAAGGAATCATAAAATACTACCACTATGGTCTGAAAATTTTCCCTGCAACAAAACTAAAATTCATTTAGGGGATTCCAGTGTTAAATGCTATGTGTATTCTTTCGCTAGTTCCATAGTCCCAGTTTTCAGGTGCAGATGGTGAAATTGACTATAACAGTGGTTTACTACCAATGGTCTCTCTAGAGTTTTAGGTTCAAATTGCACCTATAAAAAGGGGTAATTAGTCCTTTCTAGTTTATTGCTGTTAGGGGAAAGGAAGCAGTTTCAGTTAACTACCAACTAGACACCACTCCAGATTAAATATCCTAGATTCAGTACCTTATACTGGTTTTCAAATACCAATCTGAGAGTTCAAAGAAAGTAGGAAATGTCACCTTCCCAAACATTATGGACTATTAATTATGTCTTTTTAGTGAACTTTCTTAGTGCAATTAGTCTACAGACATGAAGATCATTCTTTATAAAAGACTATGGGCTGGAACAAGGTGAATTCCAATTTAAATGGTGTTAGTAACAAGACTTGCAGCATTCAGAGAGCTGAACAATTATCAGATAAGCAAAATATGTGTAATGAAGCAGATAAAATAGACTAATTTTAAAACAAGAATGGATATGCAACAATGCATATGTTTTTCTTTGCTAGTATACACACTGATATTTTCCGACACTACCCTTTAGCTATCTAGTTATCTATGTAGAAGGAATTCATAAAAAGTCAGCCATATTCAGATATACGTAAGTACAAGTAAACATGTGGCTGCATGGGACACAAATTTGACAACAGCTTTGGAACGTGTGTCCCTTGGGGTCACTTAATAAGAAACTGCACAGAAGATTCCTATCTGTTTGCTTTGACACCGCTCTCTACTCATTGGTAAAGCTGAGCGCCAGTTGCCCTCATAGTGGATGGTAACCGCGGGTGAACAGAAGATCCCAGGGTGGAATTTCATGTTACAGTTTCTCTGGTGGCCAATTGCATTTAAAAGATTTCTGACCACTTTTTTTCCAAACCTTGCTTTTTCCCAGGGAGTTTATAACATACTAAATAATACTCTCTAAAATGAGTAAGTGACAAGTTCCTCCACGGAAAGTGCCACAGAGACAGCTGCACTGATTCAGCTGAAGGGCATATATATTTCAGCAGGAAGGAGAAGCCTAGAAAGTAAAAAGCCTCTTAAGATGGACTTGCTAGTGCTGACAGCTACCTCAGAACAGTGTCCTCAAGCATAATCAACAACTAGATGGACCCAGCCCATACTTTACAGGATTTTAGAAATGTAGGCATGGGCCTTTACCTTTCAGCGTCTTTTAAGAGAAATAAAAGTGACTCACTGAAATACTTATAAACAACAGACAAAATATTTTGCTTTGCAAGAAACTGTAAATAGTGCTACTTTTTAGAGTAGAGAAAACTGGCCTGATTTACTTCTATGTTTTACTAGGCTGTTTTACCTATATGATTTCTTTCATTTTTTATTTAAGAATAATCGAATTCATCATGTTTGAATTCCTCTACTAGGAAGGAAAAACAAAAAAAAAAAAAAAAAGAAAAAGTCTCCGTGCTGTTCTGGGATTTAAATCCTATGTCCAACAGAAATTCAGATAACCACCCTAAAGTGACAGCCAGCTCTTCTGGATCACCCCCCAGAAAAAAATAATTCAGTACTACTGTGCAGAATAATACTTTAAAATGTCTGAGTTGGGTTGACCTTGGCTTGCAACCAGGTGCCCAACAAGATAGTCTGTCACTCCTGCTCTTCAACTGGACAGGGGTACAAAATGCATTGGAAAGCTCTTGGGTTAACATAATGACAGAAGATTACTTATGAATTCCTGTCATGGGCAAAACAGACTCAACTTGGGGAAATTAATTTAATATACTGCCAATTAATTGTAACAGAGTAAGATAGTAAGAAACCAGAACAAAATTAAAAATACATCCTTCTTCCCAGGTTCAACATCACTCCTGACTCCTTAGTGCAGGGCATAGAGAAGTGCCATGGTCGGTCTATAATGCTTAATCTCTGCCACTGTTACATCCTTATGCTCTTCTTCTCTAGCACGGAATGTTTCCTACAGGAGACAGTCCTTCATGAGCTTCTCTAGTGTGAGTCCTTCCCACAGGCTGAAGTTCTTCAAGAACTGCTTGAGCGTGGGTCTTTTCTGCAGAGTACAGTACTTCAGGAGCAGATTGCTCCAGCGTGGGTCTTCCACATTCCACAGTTCCTGCCAGAATCATAGAATCATAAAATAGTTAGGGTTGGAAGGACCTTAAGATCATCTAGTTCCAACCCTGCTGCCATGGGCAGGAACATCTCCCACTAAACCATGTCACCCAAGACTCTGTCCAACCTGGCCTTGAACACCGCCAGGGATGGAGCATTCACAACTTCCCTGGGCAACCCATTCCAGTGCCTC
>JANHGB010010894.1:0-21597 GCA_026283785.1 Coracopsis vasa
AGATACTGGAAGGCTGCTATGAGGTCTCCACGCAGCCTTCTCTTCTCCAGGCTGAACAGCCCCAACTTTCCCAGCCTGTCTTCATCACCATCAGTATGGCAGGGAAATAGGATTGTAGCACAAAAAAAGAAAATATGCCTCCAAAGTACAAAGTTCATAAAAAGTCGATTGTACCAACCTACTGAAAACCTCTTTGGGAGGAGAAGAGAGCTGTGTTATTTGTGAGCACTATTCACTGGCCTTCTCCTTTCAGCTGGAATGGTGTATTCTCATCAGTAATAGTAAATGCCTAAGAAATATTACTGCCACCTTGGTTTTATATAGTGCTTTATTATCTGTCCTTCATCCCTCATTAAAATACTACTGCCTTGGAAGCAAAGCATCATGACTGCATAAATAAAATACTGTATTATAGTTGAGGTTAGGAAATTGAAAAAGGAAGTAAATGGACTTCAAGTGAAACTGCCTGGAGAATACAGACAGAAGGTAACTGTCCAGTCCCGCTAGGACAGCAAAGCCAACACCTCTCACAAGACTTTTTCCTTTCAACATATTTTCCTTTTACTGTGCCTCATCCAAACCTTTTAACATCTCTCCACAAAGACAGCTTTTCTCATTTGCGGAAGGCAGAAAAGAGACTCCAGCCTACTTTCTTCATTATGCTGTTCATTTTTAGCCTCACTATTATTTATACTTATTTAGTGTAGAAACTGACTTTACTGCTATCAACAGCTTTTTTAACAACTCTTGAGGTTAAGTGATAATACTGGATTTATCACAACTCAAAAGAAACATTATTAATAAGTGAAAGAATTGTTAAAATCACAGTGAAGATTCTGCTGTGAAGTCATTCAGCGAAGCCTCATCAGAAGACTCCTGAAAATCGGCAACTAATCTCTGTTGAATTACAGAAGAGTCATTAAATTTGCACTAAAAGTTCAGACCAAATACAACATGCGCAGCAGCAAGTTTTCTTCAAGGGGATAGAGTTAAAAGCTCAATCTGAAACTCTCTAGTTTCTCACTAATTTCATCAGTTCCTCAACAGATCTTTTTATAGTTAGCCTGCTGTATGACTTAAAAGCCACATTTGAAATATCACAAGTAGTTCTCTGCAGCAACAGTGGCGCAGTACACCAAGGCACTGGATTAGATACATATTAAATGTAGTTGGTTTGTTGTTCTCCAATCTGGTTAAGTTAATAAAATGGAGTTGTATTTTACTTAGTTCAGATCTATGTTAAGGAAGAATTTAAGCTGCAAACTCCACTTTAAGACAAACAGTAACAGTCTGAAGCCTATCCATAGATAACCTTTTCCAAACCACAGCAAATGCAACACTGGCCTCCTTAGGAACTGTGTGACAGAAGAGTTTAAAGTTTCGTACAAAAGAGACAAGCAATAGAATGCATACTGTGTCACTTACTGAAAGAGGATAACTAATACTACAGGGTGCTTGCTCTGAACAAAAAAAAAGCAAGCAGAAGCTTCGGGGCATTCATGAAATCACTGCTCCTTTAACAATGCTCAAAAAACCACAGTAGCAGTCTAATGAGGGCAGTGAGCAAAAGGTCCTGCAGGTCTTCCTGAAGCAGTGGTGACACTATTTCCACAGTGCAGCATGATCACAGAACTTAACATCCACAGGAATAGTTTCCAGTACTTCCCAAGCTACCTGACTGAAAATCTGCCCTAACTGAATTATGCATGACTTATACAGCATCATATTCCTATTCTCTGCACACATACTTTGACAGAAAACTAGGTAATCCACAGCAGGTGCACATGTCAAGTATGCACTGAATGTACTTCAGCATTCACTGGCAACAACATTGCTTTCATGACAAAGGCAGTAGGTGTCTACGTGTGGTCAGTAAAGCCTAAAAACCAGCAACAATTCACTATCAATAAACAAAAAAGAACCCAGATCCCACATAACAGGTAAATGCATTTATTCTAAATGCTACTAAGTATTTCAGCTGCAGTTAGTGTTATATAACTCAAGTATTTGAGTTTTAAAGTTATTTCAATGATTTATTCAACAATGCACCCACACTATTCTTTAATCACAATGCTTCAGCGTTAGAATAATTTATATGACTATTTTTGCAGTGGCCAATGACAACATGAGACAACACTACAGTTTAAGGCTGTAATTTAAGTTTGTAAAGAGTTTGTAAGTTTTGGAACAATTAAATATGATTTACCTGTAATTTCATACTCTTATCAGTAGGTAATAAGTAATTTAACTAAATCCCTACTTACCACTTCACTGTCAGTCAGACCATAAACTAATAATTTGGAGGAAGGGAATAAACAAGCAGCAATATTTGCATATAGACTCGCAGAGTGTGCAGTCTGCTTCTCATTTACTGGTAAGCAGGGAAAAGAAAATTCTCTGGTATTCACAGGATTTCTATAAAAGTTGGTTTCCATGGAGAGACACCTGACTTGCTTTCAAGCAATAAACAAGCTGTTTATTGCTTCCAATTTGTAGGCATTGAAATGACCTTGCAGAGTGAGAAAGGCCAAATCTTATATAAAATACAAATGATAATTAGCAAGTCGAATGCGTTAGGACAGGATGATACAGCTGTCCTAATGGTATTATGGCTAAAATTAAAGTCATGCATTTTTCAGTGTGCCTGTTGCAATCCCAGTAGAGGAAAATGCATTGAACCACTTCAGTACTTATGCTTTTGAATTTGCCTAGTGTTTTGTTTTATACTTCTCCACTACCACTTCTGTAACACACTCAAAAAACCCAAGAGGATTAAATCACAGTTCTTCATCAACGTCTAACAGTTTCAATCTAAAACTATTCCCCTGTACTATCTCTAAACAACTACTTCCTAGAATATCCATTCTTTCGAGTCACAGAACTCTTTAAAAAGGATTTTGGAGAATTCATTATTTGATGTTTAAGAAATGGAGAATGTGCTTTTCAAGTACAGATTTTCCCTATTTGAATATGCTTAAATAGGACTGCCAGCTATTTCTTGATGTCAGGAGAAACACAATAGATACCTTAAATGTGCATGATTTTTCTTCTCCCAAATAACACATTTTCTTACAGATGTTGGAAAAGTGTGGATCTCTTTACAATCTGAAAGAGTTGTAATCTGATTGCAAACTCTAAATATAAAGAATAAGCTGATAATCACTCTTCTACCTCAACATGAGTTACTAGACCTGCAAAAATGATGCATATGTATAACATACAAACACAATTAGTTCAAACTATGAACATACAAACTAAAACATACATGTTTAGTTCAACTGTTATGTATGTATTTAAGAGTTCAAATTTAGATAGTTCCACAGTTATTCTACAAATCTACTAGTTCATTATGACTAAGCACACAGATAATGTATCCCCAAGAGGAGAAAATTTCAGTTATAAAAAACTTCATCTATTTCCTGAGTGACAAATTATAGGAAAAAAAAATAAAGCAATTGCTTTATGGTCACTTGAAGCTGCTATTTAGTTTTCTACAATAGCTTTTATTCAGAAAGACAGAGCTTTTACTTTCATACTAATGATATTTATATCAGTGCTATCCACCAAGTTAGCTCTGACTGCTTTACAATAGAAAAGCTAAAGCACAGAAGAGGCAAGAAGATTTATCAGGGAGCATATAGGTCAGTGAGAGCTTCAAGGATACAATTCAGGTCCTCAGCCTGTAGCCCATTGTCCTACTTACCCCAACGCACCACCTCCTCAGGTTAATAATAGCTAATACCATGGATTTACAGACTAATTCTCACAGACACTTCTGTAAAATAAGCAGGTATCAACCCCATTTCACAGAGAAGAAAACACAAAGTGCTGAAGTCTTCAGCACTCCATATACCTTGTGTAATCCCATTACTACTACAGTGATATCCAACATGAATTTGGGTAAAGATACACAGGATTTTTAGCACACAACTCTGTATTCTGAACTACAGAAATCAAGAGACTTGTCTAAAGGCAGAGAGCAAGTCTGTATCATAATGGGATGGAAATGGATGAGTGCTTAGTTCACACTCATATACTTAACTCACCTCTTTATCTGCATAACCTCAATTCCTTAAAATTACATGGAACATGATACGGGATCAAGCAAAACAGCATCAGAAAATTTTCTGACTTTTTCATTCCCAGCTTTCTAACATGGAGCTTTATGAAAGTACTTTCAAAACCAATTTTTGACAATCTATTCCTTTGCATTGATATATTTAATTCTCTTTTTGTGTTCAGATTACTGAAGAGTACAGCAGAGGAGATAACTCTGACATTTATTATTATGGGTTCTGAATACTGCTCTTAGTTACTATTTTAATTTTCTGAAATATCTTTAAAGTTTATAGCAAAGTGGAAACAGCAGTGACTCACAAAAGACTTACACACCAAAATCTACGTAACATCATGAAACAACTGAAGAACTGTATTTCTACCTGAAAAATTATAATCACATCTGTATTTTTTCTGTGCAGGTGGCAAAAAAAGAGAGGTTAAGGTTTATTCATTTAAAATATAAATCCTACCAACCTTGAGTAACTGAAATTCCAAGTACCTAGGTTTTTGACCACACTGATAAGATATTCAAATTCCTAATTAGTGCGGCTGTCTGACTCCCCAGTGCTATAATAGTTCTTACAGTCATAAACTATAATGACAACAGCTACATGACATCAGTCTTAGCATTGTAACGAAATCATGTAAGCCTCCTAAGCATCGACTTCATGTCTGTAAAAATGAGAGGGTTTGAGTATCACGTATTTAGTAGTTATACACATTTTAAATAAGTATGCCACCCAAACAGCAAGAGATTTTCATGAACAGAACTAAAAACCACCAGAAAGAGCAATTAAACAATTCAGCAGTTCATAGCTACCAAAAGAGCATCAGAGATATACCCAAGAATTTTTATGCACAATGCAGGAATAATTTGTAAGTAATCACTAAGCCCAGTAACTTGAGCAACATGGTCCAGGCAGACCTAGATTGTAGCATCGTCCAGGCTGGTTTTAGTTCTGCAGTCACAGGGCTCAGTATGAGCAAGCAGGGCATGCTCTGCTCCTCAGGAAGGGTACTACAAAGGGCTGCTCCCTCCACCTGAAGTCCAAGCCATTCTGAACTGAGCATCAGACACTGCCATGGGACTGATTTGGGAAAAAACAAGAGAGATCGGTCGGAAAGGTTCCAAATTTACCCATTCACCCTACACCGGAATCTACAGAGAATCTACACTAGAATCTCTACAGAGATCTGCTTTCATTATGGCCTGCAGTTTTGAGCAATACTGTTCCCACTGCAAACTGTGGGCTCCTTACAACTGAAACAGTGTGAGTGTGCACTCCATACCTTAGCATGGTAGCTTACAGGTACCTGGGCTCTACAATTTCTTCCCTATGTATGTTTACCAGTCATCCTTCTTGCTGCACCTGCTCTCAGGAGTGCTCTGCTGTTCATAACCCTTTCTACATCACGTGCATACAAAGCCATGGCAGTATAGCCACACAACCTGCAGGTTCTGAAAACTGCACATTTTACTGTACTTCTTCCTTTTCAAACAAGGTTCAACTCCCACCTAATAAATGCCAATATAAGAACTACATTCATATGCTTTATTTGTCTTTGGCAACATGAAGAACTTACTTCTCTCCAGTTTTCAAGCATAATCTTCATCCCCAAGCTACTGTTACCACAGAGATTTCGGCCATTTTTACTAAAACTAGTTCAGTCATTTTCCCATCGGGCAAACAGGCTGCACAGCAAGTTACAGAACTGGCAATACTCATTTTTGAAAGTTGTCATTTTACATATGCTGTTACTGATGTTGTAACCAAGTGTTACCACATATCTTTATTAATCTTGTTCAGACTTATGGTCTGACCCAATATTCTGGTTTGGTCAATATTCAGAATATTTCTAAAATCAGTGGTAGAGCCACACAGCAATACCCACCTTAAAAGCATTCAAAGTGCACTATACAGCATAGAGACTACAATATTTCCAACTAAAATTACGTTATTTGTGAGATTTATAATCACTCAGCATAGCATAACTTAAAATTTGGCTTCTATCAAGAACAAGCAAAGCTTTAGGAGTTGCAAGGGCATGATAATTTTTTAAATCTAAATATTACTTTTTAACATGTTTATAAAAATTAAATTTGCAATGAGCACAAATACGTAAAGGTGCATATAATACTGCAACATTTTTTCTAAGTGCTTCGACTTAATTCTATTTTAAGAAACACAAACTATCTTGCTATGTAATAACCAGATTCTTGTTCTAGTCCAAAACTTGTTCTTTGAACACCATGTGCTTTTAACAGATTTCTTCCCTTTCTTTTTTCTTGTGATTTTTTACTTTAATACAAGAGATTCTAGTCTTCACAAATGCTCACATTACCAGTGCACAGAATTGTACAAATTGCCCCCTAGAAACAATGCACTAACAGATCACACTGAAATTCTACAGGTTTCTGGTGGCGCTGGGAAATTAAATGCACATAACTGCTGTAACTGCTTGGGCCCAGCTATATTACAAGCATATCTGACAAAAAACTTTAAATGAAATGCTTCATCAGTACAGATTACTGGAAGGACATTATACTTTAAAACCAAATTTGAGACTTACTAATGATCATTTAAATACTCTCTCATGCACTCAGGTCTGAGCTTATACTGTTCCCACTCGAAACATTATTTATGCCTATGCAGTTCTGAGGAACATTTAACGCAGACTGGGAGGGGTGAGCAATGATTTGGATTTTAAATTTTTTTTAAATGAGTATGGAAAAACCTGGAAGCAATAACTCAGAATAATATTAGCTCCTATTTTCCCAGACTAGTTACTTTCCACCATTAATAATCCTGCCCCAGTTAAACTTCAAAATACGCAAAGTAATTAAGCTATGTTGTGCTTGCCAACTTAAGAGAGGCACTTGGGAGTAATATGCACACTAATCAGGAACATTAACTGCCAGACTATATGAATTCTAGTTCATTAATCTTTTTTTTTTTTCCAGTTTTAGGAAAAAACCACACACACCCCCAACAGAGATTCATCTCTGAGAATACTCTGAGCTATAACACCCATTTGTTTTAGGGATGAAATGATTCCTTCCATAATCAGTAGTTATTAAATAGCTTTTTGCTATCAGGAAACAAAGATGTAAGACATCGTAATTTCAATTGCCTAGCAACAACTCTAACATTATGTTCTCATAAGTGGTTAGAGCCTTTTCTAGTACAAGGACTGAGATGAGAATCAGCTCTACCTTTCTCGATGGCTAGCTCTGCTTTTTTTACCAGCTCTGCTTTTTTTACCAGCAGAAGTAAGGTTTTCTTTCCTTACAAGTAAATTCCTCATTTCTACTCATAAGTTAAATGATGCGTACAATATATTTTGAATCCTTACCCACTGGAGGCTCCAATCTGGCAAGGTACAAAGTGAATAAAGGCGACACACAAACTTTTAGTGTGCCATGGCCTACAGCAATACAGCAAACTTCGGTTGAAATGTACGAGATTTACACTGTGAGAATCTTTCCTCACCTGAGATCAGCAGATTTCCTGACTTAAGCCTCTCTTATTCTATAGATTTTACTACTGAAAACTCTGGGGCATGAAAAGAAGTAAAAAAGCACTGTGTAGACCTTAAAATACACACATGAGATCATTTGGTTCATTGTCATCCTATAATGAATACTTACAATGAATGCAGTGAGATTCCAAGTTCTCTCAGACTTCATTATCAAGATTTATTTAATCTATTGGCAAGAAGCAACCACTCAAGTTTTACTAAAGATTATCTGTTATTTTTCCTCTTTAAAATATTTTTACTCAATGTCATGGTATTTTAGAAAGAAGATACTTAGTTCAGAAAAAGAATTTCAAATAATTCCATTTAATTATCAAAAAGGTACCATAAATTTAAATAAATGAATGCTATTTATCATGCAGTGTAGTTTTAAACTGCCTTTCAATTTTGAAAGTTAATAACCCAGCAATTTATCAGAAAGGTTGGTGTTTTAATTTAGATAGTAAACTATGGCATAGTCCAGTAAAGCTTGGTTTCTCAAAATGCATATGCTGTTTTATCACAGAATTTGTTAATACATCAAAATCTTATTTAGAGATTCAGCACATTTGTGTATCTTACTTCTACGTATATAAGTAACAACACATGCTCATACACATGCTCCTTCTTTCCCCTGGAGAATCAGTACTGCTTATGCATGTACAATTTCAAAGAATTAGATCAACACAGCTTAATCACAAACAAGTTTCAAAATACATGTGGCACATTAAAACATCGTTCTCCTCTATAAGAACTCAGTTGTACTCAACAATGTACAGACATCATACTTTTTACAAAGAAAATTTTAAAGTCACCTTTCAAAAGCTGATTCAGGTCCATGGCATCATGCAAGACTTTCTGACTACATCTGCGATCAAACTCGGAATCTAATGAAAAAAATACAGGTATAAGATTGGATTTCCCAGCCACAGAGGCTTAAAAATTTTGTATTGTACTTAAATTCTGCAAAATTACCATGTAATTCTTGGTTCACATTTTCCTGTCTTTTTACTTTAAGTTTCTTATCATTTGATCCTGCAAGTTCAAAAGACTGGATGGGACTGATGTCTGGAGTTGACAGAGGTGTTACATCAGTCACTGTGTCTTCAGACTCCTCCAAGTAGTCAATAAGCTTTGGTTTTCCTTCTAGTAATTTCATTGCTGAGTCAGATTTTTGTTTTGGAGACAGAAGAGCATTTCTACAAGCATCCCTCTTTGAGGAAGAATGAGATGAATCTGATAAACAGCTATCAAAATCTGTATCAGAATCATCTGTATCTGAGCTTGAGGATGAGGTTGAAGAAGATGAGGACGAGGAGGAGGAAGAGGAGGAGAAGCTGATACATTTTTTGCTAACCTTTTTCATGTTATTTGATTGCTTAGCTGACTTTGGTCTAACCTTCTGTTTTTTGTCATCATCACTGCTATCTTCTTCATCTGTAAAATAATCTTCTTCACCTTCTTTAACTATCCTGGGGATTCCAGCAGAAACATTCTCTAGTATTTCACTACTTGATGCAGATGTCATTCGAGATGCACCTGCGTTCTCTGCAACTAGAGAAAGTGACAAAAATGAAGCTTCTTCAAGACAACCTCTGCTATTTTCCAGGGATTGATCCTTCTGAAAATCTTTCTGCTTTTCTTCACTTTCCTCCTCATAATACCTTGTATCCTTTGAAATAGAAACCACGTTGGGGTCTGTAAGAGCTGTCATCATACTTTCTTTCTCTATGCATTCACAATTTTCTTCAGCTTTCTTTTTCTCTTCCTCAAAATCGCTGTCAAAGAAAGCATGATCCACTTCATCTGATAGATCTTCAAACCGGTTCATGCTGAATCAGGAAGTGTCACCTGCAACCATCAAAAAAGGTTTTCAAAGGTTAGGATAAAACCAGATACAAATACACTGTTAGGGTAATATTTTTGTTCTTCACTCTTTCAGCTCTAGTAATACATAATTCTGCAAGTAATTGTTATGTTGCTAGAGACAACTCTGTAGTGAGTTCTGTAAAGAAATTTAGTGCCACCTTGTTTTACACCGCTCACACACTTGACCAAAATGCTTTACTTAAAGCCAACAAAAACTATCACAATTTCAAAACTCTTACTCCTAAGAAAATCAGTAAAATGCTGTTAGGGGCTAAAGAGTTTCAGTTATTACAAACAAGCAATTGAAGTGTCTTATTTTGCCCCTTTAAGCTAGAGCCACTAATGAGCTACCATTATTCTGTATTTTGTATTAACAGTCTCTTTTATATGTGGCAGTCATCATCATGGCTGACACAACCATTCAACCTGCAGGCTTTCAGGACAGAAAGTAGGAGCAATTTCAATTTACATAAAAAACCCCATGGCTCTTTAGGTGAAATTGCAACACAGGTAGGGTGGTTCAGGGTTAATGTTTTAGTTTGCATCAGGAGAGCCCGCTTTTCTTGATGTAATTCATGCTGCATAGTACAGTGAGCAAACTTAATTCAGATGAAACTGAAACATGTGCTCCAGGCACAAAACTACCACACTTAAACCAACAGTTACCATTCAGCCCATGGGACCAGAACATGGCTAGCCCAAACACATGCAATGTAGATACTAGGTCCTTAGTGCTAATTGTTCTGCTCTACAAATCTGCTCCTATTGTGCCATAGTTCTTGCAGAAATATGTGTTAGATCCTACTCATATTGCAGGGGAGATATGAAAGTTTCTGCTCATTAGTAGGATATACACAAAGTTAAAATAAAAAAACCCCACAAACAAACACAAACCAAACACCCACAAACAAACAAAATTAGCCAGTACCAAGGACTACTGTTTCCATCTAGCCAGCAACACTTTTTTCCTAGTATTTACAACAGATTTTATATAAACTTTGTAAGCTGCAATCAATAAATATGCAACTTTCTTAACATTCGTAACTTTTAGAGCCAAGGAAACCAAACTTAGAGACAGTGGAAGCAACTATACAAGGCAGGAGAATCAGAGTATCTTACAAGATGGATGGTCTTCCTTCAACTACATAGCGTGTTGCCATGGCAAACAAAGGTGAAAAAGGAACTCCTAAACTTGCTTTGGAACTGCAAGCATATTCCCAAAAAAGCTTCCAGCTAAGATTACTTCAAAATACAGAATTTTTAAAGCTTTATATCACTCAGTTATCTTGCCACTTCTCAAGTAATACTCAATTTTAGAGGAATTTGAAATATGCACCCCAAATACAAAAAGCACAACAGAAGAGTTAAAAGCAGAAGGCATGCGATCTCCTGTGGTTTTAAGATTCGCAAAGCCAAAGAACTTAAGAGAGACTTAGTAAGGTTAGATGCTGTATAAACCTGAAAATGCTATTAAACAATAGAAGCAGAGGTCAACTTTAGTACCACAGAGAAACTCTTTAAAGCACCTATCTCCTCCAAAAGCAACAGAATAAAGGAGTAAACCACCTGGGAACTCTTGATTTGAAATGCTACATGGAATTTGAAAATTTTTCATGTTCAAGTCACTTCTCATGATCCCTGGCTTCAGGCAGCTTGCATGGTCTCTAACGCCCAACTCTCATGTGATTCCCGGCTAGAGCAGCTTCCTAAAATGATTACACGTTTTAATACAGCAAAACATGCACAACAGAAAGAAAAAAATCAGAAGAATAAGATATTATTTACATATAATTCTCTACCACATGTAACCTAAACCCGAAGAGAACAAAGCAGAATTTTTTGGCATCACCTGTAGACTACAGGAATTATTTATTTAGCAAGTGCAAGTGAGGCAAAGTCCATTCTATGAAGAAAATAAATACAGGAAGTACAGTGTTAAAGTTAAAACAAACCCCTTCTCCACAATGAAAGGTTTTTATTACTCAAGCACTAACATCTCATCAATTCGTACCTTCAGACAGATTGGTAAAAGTGAGCATGTGCTTTGTTTCACTTGTCACAAACATTTCGTATACTGTTAGCACTGTTGTACATGTAAGAGCATAAGGGGATAAGACAAAAACCAGGTTTGCATGTGGATGCAGACCAACTAGCTTGAAATATAAAGTTGAGTGTAATAAACTAAAAATACATGGATGCGTGCATGTAATGCGACTCCTGTAAAGGAGACTAACAGTATTTAATTGGCTATAATATGCATTCATATCACAGCTTCTCAGACATTTCTCTTCTGGGCACAATGTCTTAAGTGAGGATGGGATTTAACTGAAGACAATGGAAAAGGGCAGAGCAGAGGTGGCAAGAGGTGATTATAGACAGCCTGTACATTTCTTTCTACCATTAGCACCACCCAAAGAGCACACATTTTCCTACTCTGCATGACTCAGGAACAGCTTACCTGCCAGTGGGCTGCCTTCCATAAAGACTGAGCTGTAACAGATTCACAGACAGCAACTACTGTTATGGGAGAACCAAAGTTTAGCAGTCTGACTGACCAAGGAGCAGCAGTTGTAACATCAGTCATCTCATTGCCAAATGCTCCTTCCACTTTTCTGGCACAACACCTAATTTTGCTGGTCAACCTTGCCCAAATTAATATATTGGCTGTGTATGCACATATACACCCTCACCTCACCTTTATATACAGGGCACAGTGTAATTTTATTGCTGGGAGAAGCACACAATTCTGCTACATTATGCATTTTAAAATACAGAATCAACAAGTGTATTCTGAAATCCCAAGAAAACTGTTGGAGTCAAATACTTATCATTGACTGCTAATTCCAATGACTACTGTATTGATTTATAAAAAGTATATGCTTTTTGTGGCTTTAGCCATGAAACTCTCTAACACAAATACGATCAACTCAAATGAACAGGCTGGCTATTAATTATTCATCAGATCTTTCATTACTGTAGTATTTCTTCTTCCCATGTAATTCTCTGCCTCTCACCCCTTATTTCTTGTCATACCCACCCACACCAAGCTTGACCTATTTAAGATCAAAAATCAATGGCGAAGCAGTCAAGGAGAACATGCAGTCTGGATGTCAGGGCATTTGGAATATTTGGGTAGGTAATGCCTAACAGCAGGCCTTCAAGCACTGCTGCAATATAAAGTATCTCAAAAGTAGGATAGTACCTAAAAAGTGATATAGTGAGGATGCAGATTTAAGTGTGGTTTTGTGTTTGAACAAAAACTGCCTTTTCATATGATTTTTTGAATGTTAGAAACTAACATAAAATACGTAAGGTTCAGGATGTTCTAACCTTGGTTAAACCTTAACATTATCCAATCAACCTTTCACTTTTTTAAATGCAGACCATCTGAAATACATGAGCCAGAATACTGAAATAAAGAACAGAAAAAATTAAAAAAAAAAAAAAAAAAAGAAGTGAAAAACAAGCCCCTTACGCCTGCTATGGGCTGAAATTTCTGATGTTATTGCATGCACACTGTGCATCTCCACAAAGGCCATAATACAGCACAGCTATAACACACGCAAGATGAGTCAACAATGTTTCCTGCAACAAAAAGGAACAGACAATCTCACGGTGTATTAACAAACATACGTGAAGTATCAAAAGCAGTAATTATGCTCTGTTCAGCTCCAAAACGGCACCTTCTGGTTTAGGGTTATTAATTAATTTTGCTTTGTAGGTATAATTGATCCTGGAAGAAGTAAGCACACAGGCAATCTTCTCCCACCCAACACAACAGTGCTCCCACAGATGGCACCTCTCCTTTCAACTGGAAATTTCTACCTCTTCAGAGCAGGGACCCACTCTGCTGAATTCGGAAAGCAAAAACAAGTGTTTGAGAGCTGAGGGGCTGGAAGACTAATGTGTTTTAATTAAAATATTGATATTATTGGTGGTACATGATCTTTAGGACATTCTAAAATCTTCCAACTCTATTTACTCCTTATTGCCCCTTTGTCCTGCCTCCTTAATTCTGCTGAGTTTCAAATCACTTCTTTGTAGGGTGAAGTTGGGAAACGGTAACTGTATCATCTGACTAACATTTTCAAAACCATCAATCATTAAACAAGTTACTGTGTAAAAACACATTAGTTAAAACCCCACCCACCTCTTTTCTTCCTCCCTCAATTTTTGGCTGAGGCTTAAAAACATCAAAATCAAACCAACCAACCAACCACATAAAAAAAACAAACCACGAACAAAAAACCAAACAAAATAACAACAACAAAAAAACCCAAACGTGTGACAACAATAGATAATAATAAAAATTTTAAGACAGTTAGAAAAGTCCAGCTTCTGAGGGTTTGTTTAGTTTAAGAAGGGAAACACAAGGAAATGTAAGTCTTCAAACCTGTAAAACAGACTAACCCAAAACTTGGGTGTTCTCAGATGCAATCAACTGGTGGTAAAGATCAACTAGCGCATCGGCTTCCAACCATGTGACAAACCACACATGCCCAGCTCTACCTACCTCCTCTTTAATTGCAATTTTCATTTTTGCTAGAAAGAAACAACAAAGCATACAAAGGAGGAAATAGACCTCTCAGGAAACTATTTCCCTTGAGGGAAACCACAATGAATGAAACAACCAGCCTGTTTAGTAGATAGTCTGGTTTTCCAAGCTCAGAGCACAATAGCTGCCATAGCTGTTCTGTATATCATAAGGTCTCCAAACTTGGTTACCAGTTTCTCCAATCCACATCATGTATTCGTAACCAGTATACAAAACAGAAGGCCTCAACCCCAGCTCAGAATAAACTCCAACACTACAAATCTATCCAAGTTCTGAACCTCCACATTTACACATATTGCAGCAGACCTGTTCTTACACCCCAAGGTGAAGGGCTGGTTGAGGCACAGGCAAGTTATTCTGCAAAACACCACAAAGCAGACAGAGGCTGGAATTAGAATCATAGAAAAATACAGTTTCGAAGGGATCCTCTCGACATGATCTAGTCCAGTCCACTGCTCAAAGCAGGGTCAGCTTAAAAGTTTAATCTAGTTTTGCACAGGGCCTTGCCCAGCAAAGTCTGCAAAAATTCCAAGGATGAGCACTTCATGTCCTATGTGGGCATCTGCTCCAGTGCTTACTAACCCTCACTGTGATTTTTTTCTTCTTTAATCAGAATTTCCCATGTCATAGCTTGCAAATCTTAGCTTCTAACCTTTCATGGTGCACCTCCAAGAAAAATCTGATTCTGTCCAGTGACAGGTAACCATGTTTTGCTCAGATTACAACCTCCATGTAAGTATTTACTGCTGATTTATGCCAAACTTCTTGCTGTTGGCTGAGACAGCACACTTGCACCTGAACTGAATAATCTGAAACAGCCATGGAACCAACATCTGCCCTTCACAGACCAGATCTGACAGTACCCAATTCAAGCTCATATCAGAACTACTATTGTTTCTAGTGCATCTGAAACCACTTATCCAGCTGATTCTTAGCTGGCTCTCTATGATTTCACCAAGTTTTGTCTCTCATAGCTAGAGAAGAGGAAAGATGGAAGACCTGCTACTCCAAATCTGTGGGATCAATATACCCAGCCATTGCTGCCCTTTTTCCTCTGTTGTGTTTTCTTTTGTTTGCTCCCCTCCACCTCCCCATTTTGTTTATTTGTTTGTTTTTTCCCTGGTTCTCTCTTCTGGACACAAAGAAAAAGATTTTTCTCTGTGCATTGTAAGATATAGTTTAGCAACTCCCAAACATACAACAGGGGAACAGCAGTTCCGTCTTCAAATAGAGGTAGGTTCACTGGAGATGATCCGAAATACTTTGGAGTCCTTTTAAAACTATTCCAACAGAAAGCCCTGAATCTCCTGGATATTTCAAGCAAGGATTCAGTTCAGTAAATGGGCACAAAAAAGTCCTGGAGAAGAGTCAACTGCCATCATCTGCTAGAACAAATGAAAGCACATGACCACCAGAGAGCCCTAGATGACTTCAGGGCAAAGGCTTTCAAGCTTATGTACAAGGGAGGGGGGAAGGAAAAAGAGAGGGAAAAAAAAGTGGTTCCTATTGAGCCAAAAAGTGCCACCCTCCCCACTATGAAAAACTGCAATACACACATTAAATGTTTGTTCTTCAGTGAAGGTCACCTTGTGATCTCATGACCAGAAAGGCTGGGTCAGAGACTACTGAGATTAAATGGTGGATGTGATGATGCCCATCAGGCCTGTCTTAACAGGCTACAGCTACTCACTCACAGCTGAGAAACCCAAGCAAACGAGTAGCAAGCCCTCCAAACCCAGAGGGAACAGAAGCAGATGACAATCAAAACAAAAAATACAGACAATGAATCATATGTTGCTTGATGAAAGTATCAGGAGCTTCTGGAAGGACTTCCTTCATACGGACCTCCACCTCTACAAGCATAAATAACACCATCCACATCAAAGTCTCATGGGCCTACTGCAATACACTGCTTCTAACCACTTGGAAGAGTCCTATCTCTAGGCACCTCAACAAGCACTAAGATGCTTGGGGTAAAATTGTCACTGGCATTGACCCTTCCCAAAAGTGACACATAGCCACAGTCTTTCAATAACACTGACAAACGATGAACAGTTCCTAGCAGCAAAATTATTTGTATACAGGTATGGAAAGAACAGACTCTTATGTGGGCAAAGATCAAGGTAATAGGAAGTTGAGTTTTCTTGCTCCTACTGTACTGGTGCATATCTGTGAGGAGTATTTCTGCCCAATATCAAGATTTAAATATTGGGCAACATGCATCTAACCAGGCTACCCACAACTGAAGGGGGTGAATCTGGAATAGTAGTCCACAATAGCATGGAAGAAAAAGAAAAACAATTCCTCTTATTAAAGCAAAACTTCAGCATATCTGCCATGTAAAGGATGGTGGTGAGTGTATGTCATCACCCTGGTGCAAAAGGTGGAGCATTACCTGTGTGTTCGTTCCTTAAGATCTGCTGGGATTAATCCAAGCAGCTGTTGCAGACTGCTGGGAGTCAGGTATTGCCATTTTCCAAATGACAATGGATACATCACTTCCCCTACTTCAGCTAAGTAATGCTTCCATGTTGATCAACTGTCTCAAAAAGTATGGCCCAAGGGTGGCCCAGAAAGCATTGGTCTCCACAAACATCTTCAATCTCTCAAACTATTATTGAACACTCCCCATTTGAAATTACATGCTGACATAAAACCTCCCTTTCGTCACAGTTCAAAAGTAAAGAGAAACAATTCTTTCACCAGTATTTCTACAGTAACTTCCCCCCTATTCTCACCTTGTAACAGACCAGTTGTGCCCAGTCTGTACTTCTGCCTCATTCACTGCACACAGTAGAGGTGTGGCTTAGAATTGCTTAGAACCTACAGATGCCCATCTACTACTGTTGGGAAGGCAGGACTCAAAAATAAATTTGTAATAAGAGTTCAACAGCACCAAAACCTTCATCCACAAGCTGACCATCTATACTGTGCACATGCCACTTACCCTGGCATTTTCTGAATTTGCCTTTGAGCCAGTCCTGAAAGAAACAGCAGAACCACAAAGGAAACAAGTACACCACAAACTATTGACAGAGTTTAGCAGGTAAATCATACCATGCTCCAGAATATCTGGCCATCCCTACCAAGTGGCACAACATGAACTGTCTCCAACAACAGAAATCCTCACTGAGCTAGAAGTTTGTTCATGCTTCTAATGTTACAGATTTAGTATGCTTAGTGACCCAACTGGACAAACAGGCTCATCAGCATTTCCCTCAACACTTTACACAGATGTGCTGCCACAGAGATCAAACAGATGTGAGCTTTGTGACCACAAGATGGCATCTATTATCGCCATTTGGAAAATACACAGTTTTACAGAGATAACAATCACATTCTTCACAGCCACTGAAAATAAGATTCAATTCTTTTTAACTTTCGGTGAATATATTTCTATGTAAGAGGAACAAACGCTGTCCAGTACAGATGAGCAGGGGGAGGTACAGAAATTAAGTCACTAAAGCAGTATACAAAGAAGAGCTTAAGCAAGTATCACTTAGGAGTAGTCTAAGTATACTCACATTTCCTCAGAATACATGTAAGGAGCAAATGAGGAAAAGGCCTCTTGAGACCCTCACTTGCATTCTATTTTTATTACTTGTTCATTTCTCCAGATGAGAAACATCAGTATGGAAAAGCAGATAAAATGCTGAAATGCGGGGCTCTTAAATTCAACATGTTTCCCAAAGTTCCAATGTTTACTATGTTATTACAATGAAATACTTCAAGAATGACAAATACCCATTGTTGAATTGTGACTTAAAACATCAGTTGAGATTGTTGAATGGAACCTTAGTCAAGGCCATGTTTTAAATCATTACTATCATTAGTCTTGGTTAAATGTAAGATCAGGAGGCAAAGAATGAAAAAGCTTTAAAAAGCAGGTCTGGTGGAAGCACTAAGGTACAACCCTCATAATAATGGTCTGCCTATCTCCCATGAATTTAAGGGAATACCTAGGCTCACCTAGGAGCTAGCTCACTTTCAGGCTCTTGCCTATAAGCTTCAGGTGTATCACCCAACTGGGCAGACTTCAGGAAGCTTATAGATGCTCCTGTCACTTATGCTGCAGAAGACCATATGCCCCCATCCTGCAAATTCTGGAAGACTCCTTAGAGAATCACCTGTATGTGTTGCTGGGTGGAGCCTCTAAAGGGATCAGCCAATTGTCCTTTCAAAGCTTCAACAGCTATCTGCAGTGCTGATGGCCCTTTTAGCCTATGTAAGTCATATTCAGAAACACAGAGGCCTGTGAACACCCTTTTAAATATGAACAAACACAAAACCAAAGCAACAATCAGCCTGGAGAAGGCTCTGGAGAGACCTTAAAGCAGCTTCCAGTACCTAAAAGGGGCCTACAAGAAATATGGAGAGGGACTTTTTACAACAGCATGTAGCACAAGGACAAAGAGGAACGGCTTTAAACCATTCCTCCTTGTCCCAAGAGGATAGGTTTAGATTAGATATTAGGAAGAAATTCTTTACTGTGAGGGTGGTGAGGCACTGGCACAGGTTGCCCAGAGAAGTTGCGGATGCCCCATCCCTGGAAGTGTTCAAGGCCAGGCTGGATGGGGCTTTGCACGACCTGGTCTAGTCTGTGGCAGGGGGGTTGGAACTAGTTGATCTTTAAAGTCCCTTCCAACCCAAACAATTTTATGATTCTATGAAAAATCCAACTAGGTCATAAGAGCTTTAAGTCTGAAGAAAAGGAAGTCTCCAAATTAGTTGTTCTCTTCTTTTCTCTGGTCCCTACTCTACACCATTACAAGGATTATCTAGGCTGAGAAAATACAAAGGAACAACATATACATTACAAAAGAAACCCAACCAACTACCACCACCACGAAGCAAACAACCAAACAGAAAAAAAAGCAGTGGAAGATCTTGAAGCATTCCAAAAGCCAAGTCCAAATTTTTGGAAACTGTGTTTTAAAATATGAATTATTTTACAAACCCATTCTTAAGCTAATGTCCAGTGACTAATTTTCATCACTTCATTTTAGTCTTCAAACAGCTTCTCTGAAGAATTTAACTTTGTGGAACTCTCTCCATTAAGAACTCCAGTGACCACTTTCTACCCAAGAAAGAAAGAGAACTATTTTTTCAAAGAAGCAAAACTGTGCAGAATGCATTCTATGCTCTATCTTGAGGACCTGATAACAGACAGAAGCAGGGGTACAAAAAAATTTACCACTGCTATTTCTGTTACATTCATTCCATCCCACATAGTTGTTTCTATGAATGTTGCACAGGAATTTTAACCACAGTTTTTAAATACATACATGTCCAAATGCAAACACTAGATGCTTTCTGTATATGCTTTATAGTAAGAATGAACAAATGTAAATATTCACATAACACACTAAAACAAGTTTCTGAAAAATTGTTTTTAACAACTGCAAGGGAAAAACTTCAGCAAGGCAGAAAAGTTACGTGACCTTAAATTATGTTGTGTCATAAGCCACGCTGAACTGTATTTTAAAATGCCAGTTTCCCTAACATGCTGTGAAAACTCCTCCAGAAACACTAGAGTTTCACAAGCATAACATGCATTGCTTTCTATCATGTTATCTCAGTGAAATGCTTTCAAATTAATTCAGTACTCTGTTGTGCTGCAGGGGTTGCACAAACCCCAGGATCTACAGTTACCGCTTTTGTGATTTCCACACAAATCCACACGGTCCAAGAGATTCGGTGGCTGGTTATTTTTCCAAACTACAGCCCCACCTTGGGAACCGCTGGTGCAGGGCAGGGGTTACAACTGTCACCCTGAGCAAACTGCAGAGATGCAACCATAGCGATGGTTCAACACGCTCAAGGCAAGCCATTTACAGCAATCATTTCAGTCGACTTAATTCCCACTAACCAAACCCAACCAAAACACTTCACTAAACTCTCTTCGAGCATTACTTCCACATGTCCCTCACTGTCTGGCAAGTCTGGGACAGCACGCACAACACAGGAACTTGCTCCCAATACCAATGACTACGATGCCAACGAGGGCTGGTGCCCCAAAAGAAAATCTCCCAACTGTTTTCCGATGGCCCGAGAGGCAAAGAGGGCAGACATGGCACTCAAGTGCGGCAGAAAACACATCTCACGGCAGCATGACTAAACTCTGGCAGCTCCACACCAGCAAAAGCCCTCCAAATATAGCACACATGACATGCTCTAGAGACACCTACATACGTGCCGCTGAGGCAGGAACCCAAGTAGAAAGCACGTTAAGAAACAATAAGAATATGAATTATATAATGACTAAAAATAACATATGTGTATATATAAAACACAAACCACGTCTCCCATCTCGTTTGCTCTGCCTCCCCGTCCCGCCCTTCCCAATGGCCACACACCCGCTCTCCGGACACCTTCCGTGAGGAGGAAGAGGAGGAGGAGGAGGAACACGCGACCCCCGAAATGGAGCATTGGAGGCCCCTAAACCCCGTCAGGCCAGGCCGGGTCGGGTCGGGTCCGGTGGGGCCGTGCCGGGCCTGGCCGGTAGCCCGAGGCAAGCACCAGCCGCCACCTCCCTCGCCCGCGGCTTTGTTGTGGTAACCGCTCAGGCGGCCGGGGCTAATACTCACACGCACGGGAGGGGAGAGAAGGAACACGACTAGGTTAAAGCGCGCAGCTCCGCGGCCACCGGCTAGATGGCCGGCCCCCTCGCGTCATCGGGAGAGGAATAGGCGGTGCCTGAGAGGGGCTGGAACGGAGATGGGGGAAGTCCCGGCATCCCCTTCCTGGCTCTCTCAAGTAGCGACTCTGTATTTCCCTCCCACTCCTTCAGGCTCCGCAGGAATGGAGGGAAAGCTGGGGCTCTTGCTGAGGCGATGGGGTCCCATGTTGAAGTGGCAGTGCCCCAAGCTGAGGTGCAGACCGCTAGGTTGAGGTGATGGGACTGCATGCTGAGGTGGCAGTGCCCCAGCTTGACCTGGTGGGGTTCCAGCTTGAGGTGATGAGGCTCTGGGTTGAGATGAAGGTGACTGGGTTGAGGTGATGAGGCTCTGGGTTGAGATGAAGGTGACTGGGTTGAGGCAATGGGGCTCTTGGTTGAGATAATGGGGCTCTTGGTTGAGATGATGGGGCCACATCCTGAGGTGGTGGTGCCTAAGGTTGAGATAATAGTGCCCCAGGCTGAGGTGTTAGCGCTCCAGTTTGAGGTGATGGCATCCCAGCTTGAGGCAACGAGGGCCAGTGCTGTGGTGATGGTTTTCCATGTTACAGTGTTACAGGGTTACAGTGCCTTAGATTGAGGTGATGGTGCCCCAGATTGAGATGATAGTGTCCTAGGCTGGGATGAGGGCACTCATGGTTGATGTGCCGGGAGCCCATATGGAGGGGATAGCAACCCAGGTTGAGGGGATGGTATCCCACCGTGAGATGATGATGTCCCATATTAAGGCAACAGCACCTCAGGCCAAGGCGATGGCCCCCACATTGTAGTGCCAGGGCTGCAGCACCGAGCAACATATCCTGAGGAAATGGATGAAGAAAAATGATCTGGAGGGCTTTTAGGGACAACTGACCCAAATCATCGGGGTTGGATCAGGACTCTTCTCTGAGTGGAGCTGATGTCAGCATCTTTGAATCTCAGT
>JANHGB010010896.1:0-14977 GCA_026283785.1 Coracopsis vasa
AGCAATGGTGAATAACACAGAGGAGCCCAGAGGAAGCAGAGAAAAATGAGGGGATGCCCAGGGCTCTAATAGGGAGGACAGAAGCGCAGAGCACTTAATACAGTTGAGTTATGGCATTATTGCACAGTGGTATAAGCTAAAGTAATGCCACTAATGTCAGTGGAGTTATTCTAGTTTGCATCAGCATGAAATGAAAGCAGAAGCCCTCAAGGCATGGGGCACATTTACCGAGATACAGCAAAGCTCTTAAATACATGCTAGCCTTTAATTCCTTGCAGAGAAGCTGCTTGCTGACTATGGCAGGAGTACCCTTCTACTTAAGCATGCATGAGCTGTGCTCTGGTATGACCAAGCCCTCAGTGCACAGTAGCACAGATTGTGAAAGGGCTGTGATTCAGTGAGCAGGCCTTGCCTTGCTAAACCCAGATAATCAGTAGCTACCATATCGCATGCTTGTCCTGCAGCTGAGACATAATTGAGTTATATATCTTCTTTTTTAAGCATGATTTCATCCTTTATCTACTCAATGGGCACCTTGGGGTACATTTTAGTGAGGTAAAGATCAGACACCAGCGATTTCTCAAGACACTTAAAGATTGTAGATAAATATTTGTTATATGTGCTTTCATCTCAGGTTTGAGGATTCTGTCTGAACTATTGTGAGCTGACAGAGATTCCTTGACTTCCCTTGGCTTTCTCACGATCTGGGCACTCTGTTTAATGAGGGAGAATTCATCTTTTATAATATAGGTGCTTCTACCTAAGCATTTCAACTTGGGAAGACTGTTTTTTAAAAAGTGTGGCTTGCAATGATCAATTGTTCTACTCAAAGATACCCAGCACATTCGTACTTGAGGTGGAGAAATAGAATAGATATCTAGACCCCTACTTTTTTGCTTTAAGTGACCCATCTACATTAGTACACCTGCAAAAGATCACCTCACTTTACTCTCTGGGTTCTCTGAAGAGCTCTGTGAAACAGCTTGGGGGATCCCCACTACAGAAAAAAAACTCTTCTGAAAAAATAGGTAAATCTGCTCACAACTGAACAATTTTTTCTCATTTCTGCAAAAGCAATCATCATATTAAATCAGCTTTGCCTCATATGTCAAAAAAGGATATTGAGACAGGCTTACCTGTGCCAAGTTTTTAGGTACCACCTCTCCTCCTGTTTCTTCTGATATTAGAATGCATTTGTTCTAGGCTGCATTTTCAGGGACTTGTAAGATCTCACTTTTCCAGGGAACTTCAACAATAAATCACTAAGCAAGTGGTTTTCAAAATTAGCTAGCACAGGGACAAAACTCAGCCAGGCACAATGTTGTTGTATAATCACTGTAATAGGGCTTACACTTGTGAGTTTATACATTATGCATCCACCTACCTGGATTCTGCTCAAGGTGTGACCTTTCTGAGTGTGAAGGGTGAAAACAGCTTTCTGACCTGAAGACCGTATTTTTTTCAGCAAGACTCAGAAAGTGCTGTCCCTTTGAGAAATGTTATATTGAAATTGGACTTCACAGAAAATGATTAGCTAATTTAGAAGTCACTTTGGGTGCATAGATGTTGTCTGTTTCCTGAAGAGTTCTTCAGTCCTTAATATGAATGCACTGAAAAGAACCTTTAATTCCCATAGGTTTTAATACCAGAATAGTTTCTCTGTGTGGTTTTTTGTGTCCCAGAGCAATAATCTGTGTGGCTTTCTGTGTTTCAGAGGGTTTGGGCTTCTAGTTCAATGTAAGGCAATGCCAGAATCACTGTGTTATCCTGTGATCTGATTTTCTTCTCAAAGGCTTCACTTGAGCTTCAGAAAACAGCTTTTTTTCCATTGGCATTTAACTCATCCAAAGTGTGCTGTTTTGTCTTCCCTTGCTGAGGTCTGCTCAGGTAGAAGCTTTCTCAGCTACAGATAGCTGCATTTTTTTACATGCAACTATGCTTCCTTTAGGATGCATTGGTAAATCTTGAATTTTGGGAATCAGACAGTTGGATACCTTACCTGGAAAAAAGCCTGGAGTAGGCACTGAACTGATGCAGTTGTAATGTCCATAGTAATATATGCTGCATAAAGTATTTTGTCCGTGCCTTTCCTTTAGCCAAGCATAGCACAGCCCTGATCCCTTCTGGGTGGCAAAAGCATGGAGGAGAGAACAGTGCTGCCTTTCTTTCTGGTCACTACAAAAGGGATCTTTAAACAAGTGTAGGAAAAGTAATCTTGGATTTTTGGGAAGTGGGAGTACTAAATAGTCTCACAAAGGAGTGATTTTAAAGTGAGTACAAGAGCATAGGATGAGGATAAATACGTTAAGAGAGAACAGGAAGAGATGAGAGCTGTTAGGTTATGGGATGGTTACCAAGGACTGTGATGGAAGCTCTTTTAGACAGGCCATTTGGAAAAGCAGACTAGATAGAGTGCTATTGAGCATATTTCAAGGAACCATCCTGTCTCTGCAGGAAACCTGACTGTTATATGGTTAATGGCCTGATTTTCTAAATGTGTCATGTGGCTGTTTTTAACACTGCCTTTAGCAAAACCTCTGGTTATTGGATTTTCTAAGAAAATAACAGGTTATTGGTAATCAATGACCTCATGCCCATTCTGTGTCCATGAAAGAAGTGTTGGATTTTTTGAGTCACGCAATGTGCAGGAGATCCATGACTTTCCCTGGCTGCAGTAGACCATGGCACTCCCTTTGAGGGGCTGGTGTCTCACTGGCTTCTGCTTATTTCTGAGGTAAAATAAAGTGCGCTAGCCGAAACACCTGATACCACCTCCCTCATCTGTATGGCATTTGAGCCACCATCTGCAGTTGTCTGGGCCTAGTAGAGCTGCCATGAGAAGAAGAGCTGGGTGTGTTACAGAGTGAAGTGGCCCCATGGGGAAGAGAGCAGTGGAGCTGCTTTAGTTCTGCAAGATTTCCTCTGCCTCTCCTCAGCAAGGGGTGACAAATGCTGCAGGCATCGTGATTCCAGTACTGCAGTTAAACATTTAAATTTCATTTACTAGAACAACAGGGAAAGCTGCAATTACATTTTATAGGGAAAATTATTTTCCAGCATGCAGCTTAATTTTTAATTTGTTGGACTTTTTCCTACCTCTTCTCCTCCCTTAGCCATTGTACCTCTTGAACCTCCATTTTTAATTCCCTTTTAATTTGCTTGAGTGACAGAGCAAAAATAGGACAGCTGGAGGTAAAAAACATCTCACTAAACATTTTTTGCTTCTCTGTGAAAGTTAGGTTTGGTTTTACATAAGTCCTCTGCTTCAGACCCTACACCTTCTAAGGACCCCCACTATTAAATATATCCACTCTGCTACACAGATCCTCTTAGCATGTATGGTCTCAGGCTCCTTATGGACTAAGCGGCATTACCTCCCACGTGCCTGGTAACAGTCTTGAATACAGTCAATAAATTAAAAACATTACAAATCGGCCAATTTCTGAGCTATTTAAAATACAGGCTGCTGGTGCCTTGTCTGGTAATATATACACACAGAAAGCAGGATTTATGATGGTTTGCTATGTACCTTAAATATCATGAAAACCAGTCAATTTCATTTTGCTACAGAGTAAATCTATCTTGGCAGTTCCTGCTACAGCCTAGTTCCCTTTGCAAAAGGGGGCACTGAAAATGGTACAGCCTGTTTACAAAATGGATTAATAAGAGCTTCTGGTAAGGACAACAGTTCTTAGGATTTTTTTAAATGTCAGTAGGTGATACAGAGTTTTAGCATTCAGTAACTGTGAATTAAGGTACTGTCTAAGGTGATCTAAACAGATGTTCTCATCTCTCTGTCTACATATCCTCATGTGCATGATCTAGTCCCTCACGATGGTATCCAAGCAGTGCTATGGAGGAGTGAGTATGCTATACAATGTGCAATATGTGCTGCTCCTGCCTGAAACTGAATTAATTTGACCATATCTTTCCTTTCTTTCTTTCTCTGCCTTCCCTGAGATAATCCTGTAAAGCAGATTTGTAGGCTACAGCATGCAGTAGGCAAGAGGGAAAGGCACTGTTTGGGTGCTACCTACAAAACATCTAGGTAAGGAAAATTTAGTTAGCACCAGAAATATTTTCTGTCTGGTGAACTGTGAATTCAGCAGTCTCCAGACACAGATTACTGAATGTCTTAACTCTGTGCAGCCCTCACAAGATCACCCCCAATGGAATTGTAGAAACATTGGCTACTCCTTTTCTTTTTGCCTTTTTGAGATCTTCATAAAAATGAGTTCTGTGCCCAAGGGGTGAGCTAAAGAGCTAAATTTATGTAGTCTAGAAAATAAAATACTGCTAAAGAGACATCAGTCTATATATGCCTTCATCAGAGCCATGAATATTTGCACTAGAAAATCATTAAGGAGAGGTTAGTGGAAAGCATGTTAGCTATGGGAAAATACTAGAATGAAGTTGATAGAATGGATAGCCCTGATACCTACAGGCTTTAGCATGTGAAAACTCTCCAATCCCTTCTTCCCACTCCCAGTGAAGCATAAAGAAAATTCAAGTGTGTCAAGTGTTAAAGCTGAACTTGCAGGTGCACTGTATGTAAGTTCTTTTAAGATTCAGTGGTCCATAAAACAAACTGATAGTTTTCCCAAATGCTGTGAGACTGCGTTAAGTTGGAGTCCTGTGGAATAAGTACATCAGAAAACTGGGCCTGTATCTCAGCCATCCGCTAATGTAAAATCAAATTCACTTTCTTATTTCGAGTAAGGCTGTTGAAGAAGCTGATCTATACAGAGGATATTAAAGCTGGAAGGGGTTATTGCTAGGCCCAGCTGTCTTGACCTTTTGTACAGCACAATCTGTGGCATTCACTATTTCAATTCTGTACCAATTTTGTAACTCCTGCTTGAGATATAAAACATTTCAATGGCACAAAATAATTTTAGAAATATCATTGAGGGTGGAGACAGCATCTGTCCATGACTCAGAAATCAGGGCTGTCATAAGAAAGGAGGGACAGGTGAATTTTCTGCTAAAGCAATGATGTGTAGTACTGTTGTCAGGCCTGTCCCACCTCTCAGTTCTTTTGACTTTTCTCCTTACTCATAATTTCTTCCTTCTTGCAGCCATTTTCCTGGTCATGACTGAGGCATTAATGTGCTCTGTTTTGTTTGTTTTCTTTATTTACACTATTCCACCACTGGCTACATTATCTGTGGTTTAGCATACTCTATTGCTTAAAATCTCATGACACAGATAATGCTTTTGAAAGACCTCTCTGGCTTCTTCTCTTACTGTTCCTCTTGTTTCTGCAAGCTTCCAGTATTTTGTGTTTGAATAATTTGGTAATGGCTCTCAAATTTCTAACTAGGCTTTATTACAAAATGGATCAGCCTATTAACTCCTCTGTGGGTTAAACTTTAACCAAAACACAGCATAAAACCTGCCAGTTGCATATCCATATAGTAGTTCATTGTTTTCTGCAATGTGGGAATTGATAGCTTGCAACTAGGAGAAGGAAATGCATTTCCCTTGTTTTGTCTGACTTGGCTTTTATGGATATAAACTTTTCAGACTTACAGTGAGGCTTCTTCAGAAATAGTTACCTTCTATTTGGTAAGCAGTTACATCTACTTTTTCCTCTTAGTGCATACTTAAAAAAATTAGTTCTAGGTTTTCTCCAGTTTTGGTGCTGCACTTGGATACTCAACACATGTATCATAGGTGTTAAAGGTACCACACCTCAACAACTGCTCTGGTTCTACTGAAACATTACTTTCAGTAAAGAAATGCAAATTTTTATATTTTTATAATCTCTGATGGAATGACATTTCCCTGGCTTTCAATTTTGTCTAAAGACTCAGCAACAAGGTTTAGTGCATTGGATGCCAATTGCAAAAGGTTTTACATGATTTTATAGGCAGCAGGATAAATGCCCAAGCTTCTTAGAATAGAATATTCTCTACTAATTTTAAACTAAAAGAAAGAAATCACACTTTGGTTGGTGACAGTTTTCCTCCTTCTCTTCCTACCTGATACAGTTTTATTTGGCAATGCTCTTGAGCTTAAGGTTTGCCTTTTCTCTGTTGGGTTGCTGCATTATGTTGAATTTCTAAATTCTGAAGTACTCATATTCTGTCTTCAAACTGTTAATTTTGCACAATTTGAATCTAGGAAAAAAAAATTATCTTCAGCCCTCATATCAAAGCATCATATAACATAAATCCATGTTCTGTCTTCCTAAACAGAATACAGTGTTTATTGCACACTAACATTTTCTATATTACTATTAACAATTTCATCATGGATTGAGGCATTGTTAGAATTGTATTTTTTTCCTAAAATACCTCATTTACCTCTGCTGACCAAGTATGGTACCTTATACACATTGGCTTACCTTATCAATTTACTATAGCTAAATAGAGAAAAGTAACAGGTTTCAAGAGATGGAAACAATTTCCAGTAATAGAGGAAAACACAATTGTTTTCAAATATTTCTGTTTGGGTTTTGGGGCAAATATGCGTTTGCAAGGATTAATCATATAGGATGTTCCTGAAACAGTTTTTTTTTCATCAGTAGTAATACATAAGGATATTAAATTCTTAAATTACATAATAGAGGTATCAGGAGGAGCTAACTAGATAAGTACTTTCCATCTGCATTTGAGCACAGTTGAGTCACTCCTGGAATGTGGTATCCTGATTCAACATTTAAAGGTGAACAATGATATTGATAAATAAGAGAATCCAGTATTTCTGCTTCTACATCAGACATCTTTGCACAACAATGTGTATTGCAGCTCCGCATACTCTGGCCCAGAGCTCTAGAAGTATGCCAATGCCTTAACTTATTATAATTATTATCTTCCAAGTAACTTAATTTCATTTACATCACCGATACTTCATCTGTGGCTTAGTAACACAAACAGTGATTGCAAGGGAGTTTTTTTTCTTTTAGTCCTTTTAGTTTATGCTATCATGGAATATCTATCTACAATTTTGAGGAAGAATTCCATCATTCCTTTGAACAAGGGATTTCTCTATTAAAAAATAAAAAAAAGGAAAAAAATAAAAAAAGGACTTCACTACTTTATCTCAAGGAATAAAATCTGGAACTTTTGGGAAAAGTTTCTTTTTTATGCAATCCAGCTGCTGCAGTGGAAAATGGCATGCTTAGCCAGGATGTTCTAAAGATATTTGTGTCTTCCTTCTTTGAGGCTTTCTCATCAAATTATAAGGTCTAAGACATTTGTCTTAAAGACACATGTCAAGTTTCTTGAATTCTGGGAGAACTAAATTTGTTTTCCAATCTTGACTGTAGTGAGGTAAAGTCACTGTATCAAGTCTGGGTATAGTCTAAGGAAAAATCAGGTGGGTTGTTAAAAAAGAAACTGAAATAGAGCCTTCTGTGTGGGGAAAAGTTAAATGCAGTAAGATTTTCAGCTTGCAGAAAAGATGTTCAAAGAGGAATTTGATAGAGCTCGATACATTTGATACAATGAAACTGAAAAACTTGCTACTTCAGATTGTTGCAGGAGCCCAAAGTATAAGTGGGTTCAGAAAAAGAAAACCTGACATATTCGTGAAAGACAAAAGTACACTGAGGGCTATGAAGTGTGACTAAGTAGGTACAGTCTCTGGCTCAGGACATCTGTAAACTAGTGATTGCTAGTGCAGTCTGCATGTGCTAAGGGACTGCAATTGTACCTCTGAGCTTGGGCTGATGTGAAGCAGCAAGCTTGTGCTTTTTTAGCTGACTGGCCAAAGACACCTCCTTTTCCTTTCAGCTGTAAGGTACTTCAGAGCAGGATGGTAGATTTCTTCTCTCTCTTTTTAGCTATTAATGACCTAATAGAAACTATTAAAAGTGCATCCAGATATCATGGTGATAAGTGCCTAATGATTATGTTCTCCATGAAGCTTTTAAAGTATATTAACCAGAAACTTGTTTAAGGAATGAAACCTACATTACACATGCACATTAATGTGCAGAAAGTAATGAGTAGATGAAGAAACGTATCTGCTAGAACAGAACTTCTTTTTTTAAAAATAAATTTCTACATTCTTGTTGTACAGTCACTTGTTCCAACTCAGGTTATAAAATAACTGCTTGCAAATGGTGATAGCACATAATAGCAGTGTTTGGGGGGATATACTACCCATGGCAAAGGATGATCTATTTAGGAGCTTTTCAGATAAACTGGACACACGAAAGTGTTGCTCAGATACTTGCGATCAGAATGCTTATTTAAAAGCCAAACACCTCCCCCCCAGAAAAACCAAACCAAAAAACCCGCAAATCTGTAGGAATTTTTGGGCATAATGTTCATGTGAGGCATCAGAATTCTTGGACAGGACAGTCAGTTCTTATTCAGACAATAAAAGGAGTCGCAGTTTCAAAGGTCTTTGTAATCTTCACTGGATTAGATGGCATATCCCTAAATTGTTCTTCTGATGAAGTCTTGTACCCCCCTATGAAGAGTTTAAATTATTGAACTGCTTGATTAAAAATAGGATCTTGAACTCACATACTGTACTATTACTATGTGCTCATCTCTCTGCATGTCCATTTAGCATATGAACATGTTCGTATGTCTCTACATGTATGAAGAGGCTTCACTTTGCATAAAACATTAAATATTTGCTGTACCTGAAAGTAACAACACTTAATTCTACAGACCATTATCTGAGTGATTTATGGAGGTACAGAGGTTCAGGTCCTTGATCTTGATTGTACACTGTATTGAGGAAAGTACAGTGGTTAGACTGAGGGCTTTCCAAAGGACTAGAACATCCTTTGAGACTGCTTTTCCTTTCTGTGTGCTGCTGTTCACTATGTAAAATTTGGCTCATTCCTATAAACCCTTTACATCTGCTATCTCTAAACAGCTTATGTTTCTGACTGGCAACTAGTAAATGTTGCATCTTTTCAGCAGCTTGAAAACGTATCCTCCTTCAGCATTAACACAATTAATTTTTAATAAAAGATTATTAATAAAAGATTAAGCTTTTATTTTTCCTTCTTAAACTTCCTGGAAAATGCAGAGTCCTCAGTCTTTTGGTAGCTATTTGACACAAAAGTTAGGTTACAACCTCTGCCTCAGAAAATCTTTAAAGTGTCATGCTAGGATGGAAAGATATAACAGGGGAACAATTATCGTAGGCATGCTCCACTTTTTCACATGTGGCTTGCCACTCTTAGTGACAGGATAGTGAAATTGAGGAACACATGGCAATCTTCATGTTTGAAAGAGGCTTAAATTGCACTTATGCTTACCAGAAATCTCCATCAGATATCCAGAGCAGTGAAGCAGACAACTCTTTACGCAAGAAATAGGTAACAGGGTTACTTGCTGCATTGTCTCAGTTTCTAGGAACTAACTGATAAAACTAGACAAAACATGTAAACAGCCTTGTAATGACTAGAAATGTACATAAAAGAAAATCCAACTTGAAGTACTCAGTCTGCAAAAGAAGTTGAGCAGTTCCTAGTGCAATTTTCACAAGATACATCCTTTTTCTGGGAGAAAATAAGAAAGAAATTTAAGAATAATACAGTTCTTCTCCTACAGTTTATTTCTACCTTTTTATTAAGAAATTAATTAGCCTTCAGGATTGCTCTCCAGTACTCAAAGTGCATTTTCTCTATCAGCTGAGAAAAAATTGTGAGCTTAATTCCCATAAGAGCATTAACATGACCATTTGAACCCTTTTACAACCACACGTTAAACTCTTAGTGTCTCAGTTTATCTGTCATTAATTGTGAATTACCCTGTCGACCATCATTTGTGGAACATTCTGTGATCAGTGTGTGAGCAAAGTTAAAGAAGTGCAATGCATTATATGTGTCAAGCAATGCTTCAGTGAAAATTTGCAGAAACCATATTTCAGGACATATGAAAGTTTCCTGTAAGGTCACATCAAACCAACTCAAGCCAGAAAGACTAAAGACAGGGATTTGGAGATGAAATGTCTTTAGACAAATATGTCTCTGGATATCTGTTATTGCAGAGGGTGCAGTCTTCCACCTGTAAAGTAGAAATAGTAATAGACTCAGTCCAACATTAAATTAACATTGTCTATGTTCAAACCATTTGGGTACTACAGAAAACCACCTGATGAAGTAATATAATACTACTTTCTGGACATGGAAGGAGAGCAGAGGGGGAGTGAGGAAAGAAACAAATACAGACTAGGTAGCTGCTTGTTAGTCATGAGATTAATCTCATATAATTTAAATATTCTAACAGTTCTGTGTCTAGGCTAGTCATCCAGGGCAGGACTCATCTAACCAGCTGTTAACTCCTACACTGTGCTATAAAAGGAGCATTGGCTGACTAGCTTAGAAGTAAACACCTACACTGTAGACTTCTAAAGGTAGACGAGGTAAATCTCAGTGCTAGTCTTCCTATGAATCAGTGCAATGAAAGAAGTACATTTTCAGGTAGCTTTCTTGGCAACTTCTAACCTGTTCCCACTGCTTTGTTCCTCAAATTAAAGTTTTCAAAATGATATTGTACAAGAAATATCCCAATGTGTCTAAAAATGCCTTCTTAGAAAATCTTTTTGGAAATCTTGCCTGATTGAAACTTTAAATGATGAGCTTATAATCATGGAATTAAGGTTAGAAGAGACTTTGTGAGATCTCTAGTCTGACCTCCTGCTTAAGGAGAGTCAGCCATTAGATCAGGCTGGTTTCCTCAGGGTTTCATTCGATGTGGTATTGACCATCTCAAAGGACAAAGATTGCATAACCTCTTACCTGATTGGCTGTTCTCATGGTGAAAAAGCTCTTCCTTATATCCAGTCTAGATCTCTCTTGGTTCAATTTGTACCTATTGTCTCTCATCCTCTCACCATGCACCACTGTGAAAAGTTTGGCTCTTTTCTTGGTAATCTACTTATAGGTACTAGGAAGCTGCTGTTACCTGGCTACAAAGTAATCTCTTCTCCGGGCTGAACAGACCCCTTTCCTTCTGAGGATGCTCACAGGACAAGTGTTCCAGCTTCTGAACGTCTTGGTGGACCCAGTGAACTTGCTTCAGTTTGTTGGTATCTGTCCTGTATTAGGGGCACAAAATTGGATGCAGTAGTCCAGATACAATCTAATGATTGACAAGTAAGGTGGAAAAATCACTTCCTCTAATCTTCTGGCTATTTGTTAATACAGCCCAGGATACTGTTAGCATTCTTGGCTTTCAAGGCATACTGCTGGCCCATACCCAGTTTACTCTCTGCCTCAGATCCTTTTCTGTAGAGCTGCTCCCCAGCCTGTCAGTCCCCAGGTTGTACCACTATGGGGGACTTTGCTTCCCCACTGCAAGACCTTGCATTTGTCCTTCTTGAATTTCCTGTTTGGCCGTTCCTCTAGACTTTCCAGGTTTATCTGAAAGGCAGTACTGACCTCATGCATATCTACTGTTCCCACCAACTTAGTGTCACCTGCAAATTTCATGACGATGTGCTTCCTATCTGGACTGTCAAAGTTCAGAAAAATTGAATGAAATTGAGAACCAAGCAAACCTAATTCTATAAACTATGGCCAGACATGCCTCTTTTTGCTTCATGTCAGCTAGGAATTCCATTGCATGCCTGTGAGAACATAACATCTTTCAAAACAACAGAACTTCACAAAGAAGAAATGGGATTTTTTTCCATGCAAAACAGAAATCTGGTTTGAATTATGGCAGTTAGTAGCATAGAGTGACATAGGAGATAAAAAGGGTACACAGATACATATGAAAAACTGATGACTACAATATCTAACAGAAAATACCAAAACAACATTATATATAGAATAAATTTTCTTTTCCCATAAAGGATTCTTTTTCCTATTGGGGAAATACATTTGCTCTGGTCAACACCTTGGTGCTCGTTAATGACCACAGGTAATCACACAGCTGCCTTCTTGCTGGGTTAGAGTGCCGGTACATTAAGCAGTGCTTCACTACCCTGTGTATTGGACATTTCTACTTGAGAAGTGCTAGTGCTGCCTTCTTCCCTAGGCTATCTGCAGAGATTTGTCAGCCAAATTGTGAACAAGCTTGACACCATTTAGTTAGTAAGTTATTATGAAATCGTAGTCCTGTGTGTCTGCTGATACATCACTCAAGCCTTTGAAAATTACCCATAGGATGTCTCCAGACATGCATGACTGGAAGGAAACGTTGTTATTGGATTAGAAAGGTCCCAGCTTGGCTGTAGACCCATCCACCAAACTAGTGAAATTCCCATTAGTGTTTGATGGTAGCACCCAGTTGGTATCTAAGAGGCCAAATGTTTCAAGGTAATAAATATGAAAGTGTTATCGGAAAGGTAATGTATCATGCATATATGTAGTCCTAGACATAACCTGTTAAAATTTCTCCTTCTATCCTTATTTTGTCCTAGACCCCAGGTTATCACTACTTAGTAAAGGCTGATTGCCATGACACTTCTTCATCCATCTATCCATTCATCCTCCTCTCTCTCTAATCAGAATGGGAAGGCATCTGTGACCCAGTTACCTTTCCCTCAGAGCAAAAGATATGTTCCATTACCCTTACTCTGAAATCAAATCCTCGAGTAAATCATGTCACTTTCTTGGTATCTCTCAGCAGAGATACCCATGCTTACTGGGAATCAAATAATTTCCCTTCTCATTAAAATGAATGCTTTGAATATTGATCTTAATGCGTGTCTCTCGCTCTGAACAACGTATTATAGCAGAGCAGGTGATTTTATCATACACAGGCAGCTTGTTATGTAGATGACCTTCAGTCTAAATGACAGAAACAAGGTCAGGGTTACCTGGGCCATATGGTAGATCACAGGCTATAGATCAGAGCCTATAGATCAAATAGAATTTACCAGAGGTTTGTCATGGCTATTCTGCTGCAGAGCCTACACTCTATGATGAAGACTAAAGGGAGACAAGCTAGATGGGCCATATCAGTGCTGTGGCTGGGGCCACTGTGTGTTGATGACCCCTTTTTCCTGTAATAATATTTTCTGCTGTGAAATGGCAAATCTCTGAGCATGGATTAACATACAGATGCCTTCCTCAGTTGTTCGGCATCGCCTGGGCAAATGAAATGATCTGGGACAGCATCTGAAACAGGCCAGGTATGTTAAAGAGCATATCAGGTTACTTTTAACCATGTGAAGAGTCAGGCTTGGGAACTCTCATGTTTTATATTAACCCTTGTTACTACGGTAGCTGTTACGCACAGAACATTTCAAGGGTTGAAAAATCTTTGTATTTCTCGCCTTCTACATTGTATCATTATGGAGCAGGCCAAAGGAGAGAGAGGAGCAGAAAGGTAGGACTAGCCAGTACTTGGATATTATACCTTGCAATTTAGCTTAAATTGGCAATTTACCAATGTGGATACCCCCAAGTGGGCCTTAGTGCTGGAGTGGGTGGTTTAATTAGCACTGTGCTCCCATTTATAATTAGACTTCTCTTAGTTCAGTTTGAAGTATGATTTCATAATACAAATTAAAAAAAAAAAAAAGTCCTGTGGGGATATTCCTGGTAAATCAATACTGTGGACTTTGATGAACTGGTGCTTTTAATAGACTGTGGTATTTGGAAAGACTCTAAATCAAAGCGATAACATTGCCATCCAATAAAGTCAATGCCACATGCTAATAAATCCACACGTAAAAGAGAAGAAGAGTCATAGGATTATCGAAGGAGAATCTGGACTGTGTGCTTCTCTATTTCAGTTTGGAAAGCCTGAAAAATTCATATGCACTGGAAGGAAACATTGTCCCTGCCCATGGCAGGGGGGTTGGAACTAAATGATCTTAAGGTCCTTTCCAACCCTAACTATTCTGTGATTCTATGATTCTATTCTATATCTGGTGGGGAAACATTTTAATGTTTTCTCTGTTTTGGTTGTTTTCACTCTTGAGCAGATTTAGAAGTGTTAATGGTCACATGGCATTTCATTGGGTCAATTATTCTGTACTTCATTTTCTGGAGAAGAAGAAAAACAGAAGGTCAAGGAGAAGGTAAAGTATAGGGGAGCAGGGTCTATTGTGTATTTTCATTAGCCATTAACACTTACCTGGCATTTTTATAAAGCATTTGGAGATATGCCATAAAGAAAACAAACAGATGGCCAAGATAATGGGAAACTGACCATTTTCTCTCCCCTGCATATGTCAGTAAAATAATCTTAGTTTAAAGGAGCAGTGGGAACCATTGCTTGCTATGACATGAAGAACAGAGGACTGAATAGCCCTTGTAGATTACATGGTGACAAATACTGGCATAAATGCTAACTAGTTGTTTAAGAAATAGTAAAGGAAATGTTGAGTTATTAAAATTAATACTCGCTCTCTCTGTAGTTCATCCTCCAGAAAAAAAACCCTATCCATTGTTTCTTTCTTTCGTACTGAATGGTTAGGCTAAATATGTATTCCCAGAGGCACAATACATATTTGAGCCATTCCTGCTAAACTGATGATGTTATAATGAACATAACCATTTCAAAAACATCACTAATTTCTGCAGCCACACAAGGGCTAGCATGCAGTTCAAAAGCCTCTGATAAATATTAGAGAGCACTTTAAACTTGCAGGAGCTGCTCTTAATTATGTTGCAACCTCTACCATATTTATGACAGCAAATGGTACTGGCCCATGCATGCTTGAAATTGAGTGGCAGATCCTCAGCTGGCATAAATCCTGACTCATACCTGCAAAAATATCTGTATCATAGCTGGTTTATTACTTCCCTGCCCTTTTCTGACCTGACTGCTGGTCTCTAAAATACATTTAAATCTCTAAGTTCAATTTCATGTATGTCTGCTGCAGTAAGTCCATGCAGACCAGGTAAACAAAGCTTCCAGCTCAGTGCCTGAATCCCCACTTACATAGGTCTAATTGATTGATTGATTATTGGCTTGACTTCGGGAGCGAAGATTTTGGAAGGGTTTTAACCATGCACACTGCAATTGCGAGCAGGACTAAAAGGGCAGTGTGGGATAGGCAGGGCCGGGTGAAAAAGGGCTGCTTGGTCATACAGGATGTTTCC
>JANHGB010010897.1:0-14587 GCA_026283785.1 Coracopsis vasa
AACAGCCCCAACTTTCTCAGCCTATCTTCATACGGGAGGTGCTCCAGTCCCCTGATCATCCTCGTGGCCCTCCTCTGCAGTTGTTCCAACAGTTCCGTGTCCTTTCTATGTTGAGGACACAAGAACTGCACACAATACTCCAAGTGAGGTCTCAAGAGAGCAGAGTAGAGGGACAGGATCGTCTCCTTCGACCTGTGGTCACGATCCTTTTGATGCAGCCCAGGATACAGGAGGCTTTCTGAGCTGTGAATGCACGCTGCTGGCTTATGTTAAGTTTCTCACTGACCAACACCCACAAGTCCTTCTCTGCAGGGCTGAAGGTTAAGAAGGTTTTCCCACTTTACATCAAACTGTACATGCTAAGATAGGTGACAAGTGTTCATAGAAATAATTTCAAAGGATTAACAATTAAGAAAACATCATCATTATCATGCTTTTAGTGTATACAGAAAATTAAACCTTTATAAAATACCAGTGCTTCTCCTTTTTTTCTTGATCAGTTCTAGCAAAGTGAGAAGTACTTGGATATTCCCTGTCCAAGATTTACCAGAGGAGTTTCCTAGAGGAGTGGGAATATAGGTAACTGTTAGCTGCGTGGTATTTTCCTTCTGCCTAGCATGTTTAGCTAATCTTAAATGTAAATTCTTTTCAGAAAAGTACTATGTGAATTGGCTAATATAAAGTTATTTATTGGAACGTGAATATCTGGGCATCATTTTTTAATTTTGTAACCAAGAACTGAATACTACCTAACCAATACAGAGGAGCAAATCCTTTGAATAGCTGTATACTGTTAAAATGTACTATTAGATCTGACATGTGTAAATAATCCCACCAAAGACTTTGTCATTTCCGAACTAATGAGTTTGAGTGAGCTAAGTCACCTCCTCCTTCAGGAAAGCTGCACTTAGAGAATGTTTACAAATAATCAGCTGTTTTGGACCCTGCCATTTCATGTCCTTTCTCCATCTGCTGGTGTTCTTGATCTGCTGCTGGCGAGGACGCTTATGCAAAACTCTTAGGAAACCACAGGAAAATGAACAGGACATAGCACAGAAGAAACCTGAGCACCTTGCAGATGCTGATTCACAGTCATACAGGTACATGCATTTGCACATCCACAGGGTCACACTGATAGGAGCAGTGCACGCATCATTCTTCTGTAGGACCTATACCAACAGGGCAAAGGACAATGTTTTTAAACTAAAAGACTGTAGATTCAGACTAGCTATAAAGAAGAAATTTTTATGGTAAGGGTGGTGAAACACTGGAACAGTTGCCCGGAGGGATGGTAGATGCCCCAATCCTGGAAACATTCACGGTCAGGCTGGACAAGGCTCTGAGAAACCTGATTGAGTTGAAGATGTCCTTGCTCACTGCAAGGGGGTCGGACTTTCGATGCAAGAAACAGCTGAAAGACGCAGCAGGGACTATCTGACTAGGTGAGTCACAAGCTTCTCACAGAGTCACAGTCCACAGACAACACTGGTTAACCAGTATTCTGAATAATGCTATTTACCACTGCATCAGCCACATGTAAGGACAAGGTAGTAACATCAACTTCATCAGGAAATTCATTGTCTACCAGAGGAAGTTGTGTGTAGAGCTCCATCTGTTCAGACAGCAACTGCTCTCAAGTCTGTTCAGAGCTCCTTATAACATAGTGTTTATACGCAAGACTTCTTTAGACTATCAGATAATTGAGGGAAATAATGCTTGGCTGACTCTTCTGTGTGTCTCCCACACATTTATGAATAGTGGTTTAATTTTTGTCAATTTCATCTCTTTACACAGTAGCTAGCCAGGAAGATAAAGTAGCTCTGTGTTACATGAAAGTAGGGAATCTTCTATGTTTGCCATATGTTTAAATTGATCACACTTCTTTTAAAGAGAAACCTTAGGCTTGAACATTTAAGCTTTGGCCATTCTACTTATCTAAACAGCCATACCTGCCTGAGAGCAATCCATAATCAGTATATGAACTTTCTTATGTCATCAAAACTGAAATGGCAAATGAACAACAGATGACCTTAACTTTAAGGTTTTTAATCCTTATTACATTCTTTATAGTATCACCAATTTAAGTAGTAACAGTGGCCAGCATACTATTAATTAGCTTAGAGGAACTGATGAGCAGCTCTTTCAGCTTCTGGCTTTCCCTTTTATTTTTTTGTTACGAGACACCCCTTCTTTCAGCATCCCTGAATCAGCATCGTCTTAAAAAAAAAGAAAAAGGTGAAAAATTTTATTTATTTCTTCTTGGAAAAGATTAAAATATTTAAGCATTTTGTGGAAACACTTAAACACAGAACTGTGACTCTCTGCTCAAACTCATACAAGATAATTGTAGAGAGGGAGTATTTATCAGGCTATGTGAATTGAGTACGTTAGAGGTTCTCTTATCTACTATTTCCCTTCCTCTTTTGCAAAAACTAAGTTTTGATAGAAATGAGAAGTAGCTCTGCAAAGGAAAGGAAGTGCTGAATTATATGCCAGTCATAAATGGAAAGAATACCAAGCCCTTAAATTTTATACACTTCTATAAAGTTAGTTGAAGGTATGTGCTGTAGGTTGGAAAATGATGCATATCATACAAATGATCCATAACAATTTCTACAGTTCCAAATGGTTCTTTAGCATTCTTTAGATTAAGAAGTAATGAGCTAGATTTTTCTGAATTTCTCAAGGGAAAAAACCAAACAAGAAAGTCCAGGATTCCCAGTTATCATCTCCCTTTTCTGAAAGAAAATTTAAAATAAACCAGAAGGAAAAGCAAAACAAAACCCCAAATTAAAATTAAAAGTGCATACAGAAGGATGTAATAGATGTAGTTGAAGCAGACATAAAACATAAGACTTCCTTCATCAAAAAATTACCACAGACAAAGTTACGTGTTTCTCTCTGTAGGAGGATCAGGTCTTGTTAAACTGATCAACACTTGTTTGTACTGGTTCAGGTAACTGCTGAAATGAGAGAAAGATCAAAGATTCCAAGAAATATCTGAATTTTTTGCTAACTTACTATTAAACCACCATATATTCAGATGAACTGATTTTGCATGACTACATTTTGACCAAAAGAAAACCTGTAGTCATATCCCTCTTTGTATAAAGTAGTAAATAGTTCTACTTGCTCTGTGGAGCACTTTGTTCTTATCCCTGCTGTGCCCATGAAATACTAACCGGCCCTTTGTGAATAATACATGTTAAAAAAGAAAGTCATTTGTGAAGTGTGATACGTCTATCACAGGATGCTTAAGTCAGGTGAAAAATAGTAAAATTAATGAGATTTTTTGGAACCCGCTACTCTACCATGCACATATTTGAGGTTTTTACTGAGTGGTAGATTTTATATACTGAGTCTACATTATTCTTATGCGTATCAGTTTATCTTTGCCTGTACACATAGCTGATACACATATTTAAGTATTCATTGTTCCACAGCTTGTTACCTAGTTGTTATCTAATGTCAGAATGATTGCTGTGGATGTTATAGATCACCTCTGTATTCTTGTTCATTGACAAAAGAAACTAAATACGCATCTTTTGTTCATTCTTCACGTTTGATATTGTGGCATCTGCAGCCTCTGTTGAGTGGCTCTGTCAGTTTTCAGACAGATATAATAAGAACCTGACTGGATAAATAAAGACATACATTTCAGCTGGAGCTAGTCTCTGATCAGGGAATATGCTGTGAAAATACTTGAAAATCTCCATCTGAAGAAGAAGAAATCAAATGCAGCCTTCAAAGCTGGTGAGATTAAAAAAAAAGAAAAAACGGGATCTGGAAAACAAGAGACAGAAAATGGAATTTATGAAAACTTAATGAGTATATTTATTTCAAATGATAATGAATATGGGGAATAAAGTTTGGTCTGGTAATACATCTAGCAGCGTTGGAGCAGTGCTTCATAAATACAAACATTTTCATAGTTTCTGGAATTTTTCAGTAAATTGTAAAAGAATTTTTTTAAAAGAGTTACATAGCCCACAACCAGAACGCATGCATACATGCATGTCTATTTGCTTTAGACTTTAGTGAGTCTAAAAAGTGGGGAACCCTGATTATTTCTCTACAAGTGAACTTAGCTTACATCTTATAGTATAAACTCCAGGTTGCAGCTGTTGTCATTCTCGCTTGATACTTGAGCATACAGAAGATTGAGTGAAATTGGTAAACTTTGAACTCTTAAGATAAGTACATAGCTCATGGATCTTCAACAATTCATTTAGGCCATCTTTTGAAAAGCTAATAAAAAACCTAAGTTTTATTAGTTGTGCCTTACTAATAATGTTTAGTGTATTTGCGACTTTCTCAATGTTGCTATATTTAGTGTACAGCAATATTCAATACATGCAGTAATATGACACTCTTTGAATTATCTGTGATTCTGGTATTTCGTCTTCTTTTTTGTTTTCTAGGCTTTTGGTTATATCCAACCTTATTTACTTTTTCAACAGCCAGGGGTCACCCATCAGCTCAGCCTATCATAAACATAGGTCCAGATTCTGAAATGGCCCCAGAAATGTGGTCCAGAGAACTCCTGTGTCTGGGATACCTTTAATCTTCCCAAGATAGAAGTTAGACTTATGAATCAGCCCTTAGCCCTTGTTTAATAAGCACTACAAGAAGAAGGACAGTTGATTACAGTGCTGTGCACCCTTTCTAGAGGTTTACAGAAGGACAATTTGATCACCCTTTTTCTGACCTACTGGAAACTTAGATTTTGAATCCTTCTGGTAGATGGTCCACAAGACATCTGCTTATCTACCAAGGGAATTGTTCTCTTTTTCTGGATGTATATCATGATGTTGCATTTCCTTTATTTAAACCCTACTTTTGACCTTTGGAAAGGTAGTTGCATTTTGCTAGTATACTTCTCAAGTTTTCAAATTTTTTATTTGGTTACCAACAAAAATGAAGTTAAAGGGCTATGAAAGCAATTTCTGCCATTTTACTGTAAAATTGGATTACATTGCATTTTGTTACTCAATTATCCAAAGGATCTGTAAAGGTCTTACAGGGAAAATTACATTTATGACTTCACAGAGACTGTTGTCGAGTACTGTGAAGTATAACAGCAATATATCTAAATGTACAAGTGAAAGCATTGCCTAAGCTGTTTCTCTTTAATATTTTGACGTTATAACGCTACTCTGCATTGCTGTTGCCTCACTGTGGTAAACAGAGAGAAGAAAATACTCATTAGGCTGAGTTTACAGGGAAGACTGAAAAGAAGACAAGTACCCATCACATTTTCTATTTTTTTCACTTTTCCTACCCTTTGGGAAAGTAGATGGCCTCTGGAAAGTAGATGGGCCTTGAACATACCCATTTTATTTGTAACCATTATTCTGTGCCTTTGCAAGATGAGACTTTGCAACTGGTAGAGCCATCTCTTTAAAGATACAACTTTCATGTTTAGACAAATCATTGGTGAATTATAATTCAATAAAGCCTACGATCTTGAACGTCTATTTGATGTAACCAAGAATGCAAGTAAAGAATAATCACTAGGGCAAAACACTTCATGGAAAAGAGAGATGAGTTCTGTGTTCTCAATTCAACTGTAAAAGCCACTATAAGGAACTGAGAAGCAAAACGGTAAAAATCCTAACACTGCAAACTACTCACAGAAGGTTTTTAATCTAGCTTAATGTAATCATACAATAAGCATCTGATATTCCTGCCCCTAATGGGAGTAGGAATATTAATCCTTCTAGTATTTTATTGAAATCTTCCCTGAAGTAGTCAAATTGAAGTCAACTGCAAGTTGACTCAACTGGAAATATTGTGAAAAGGCAAGATCTCAAAAAGAGAAGTCTTTGCTTTGATACTTCTAATTTGGCTGAAATGTAATAACTAATCAATAATATTCTGCTAGGATGAAAAAAAAATGCTTTTGCAATAAATGGTCTATCTTTTTGTTTGATCTCATCTTCTTAAATATTTTTCAGTTGAGGTTTTCTGATACTAAGGGGAGTGTCTATGCACTGTCAAATACCTGTTTTGGATTGAATTGAGCATTTTAATTAAATATGAAATAGATGTATATAATGCTCTGCTTAGAGTTAGCATGCCACTCAATGAGTCATTGAGCAAGAACACAAGTATTCAGTCCACTCTCACTTTAGCTAAATAAGAAATCTTTGAAGGAAATGAAGATTGTGATGAGTGCTATGTACAATGAAATATGAACAGAAATTTTATTTCCTTGTGATTTTCTTTAGACAAATAAACACACCTGGGGAAGCTGCGTAAGCAGGTATGTAACCTTAAGCTTTTAAGTTACCTCTTTTATTTCAATTAGTATTTGTCTTCTGCAATCCTAAATGACATTTTCTCAACTTACCTTCCAGCCTAACCATTTAAAATATACAGATATATAGAAGACTGGAGTATTCCACAGTGTTGAAAAGAGAAAGTGTTTACTTTCTCTGTTAATTTTCATAATGCATGTTTGTTGAAAAAGGCAAAGGTGAACACTCAACACTTGTAGGAGAAATAGACAAAGAGGTTTGCTAAGGCTGGACAACTGCCAAGAAGAAAAGAAAGTTTGATGATGATGTAATAGTAAGAATGTTTCATATTTACATAGCAAATTCCTATGGAAGTCTAATATTTGGGGACATTTGTAAGTCTTTAAATGGAATGATTAAGGAACAATATAATGAACGATTTAAGAGAAGTAAAACGCATTGGGTTACCACATATGGCTTGACTTGCTTCCATAACTATGTACAGAACACACCGTTTTGCTTGTGTACTCCATGAAGTCTTGTTCATGTACACAACAAGGCCACGGACTAACATATTGGCCAATACTGAACCAGAGACATTATGAAAAACAAGTATCAAAATGTGTAGATTAGATAATATAAAGAAATCCTTTTATATGCATGGGATGTCCTTGTAAATCTAGCATACACATATCACCAGCTAGTCCTATAATTCCCATGTGTTTAACCCTTATGTTATATTTCAAACTATGAAAGTATGTTCATTCTAGAATGAACATTGGATACTTAAAAAGAAAAGGAAACAATGGTTTATTTTCATATGTCAAGAAACTTTTATGCATAAAGATCTCATATCTCTACTGCTTGCTCCTGGAAATGTGCAGATTGCACATGGAAATATTCACAGTAGCAGCTTTCTGTAATTGCTGAGTTAGACTCCAGTATGGAAAGCACGAAAATTCAGGCTTAGCTAGCACTACAAAAGTACCAAATATCTGCAGTAAAAAATGGAATTAAACAGGAAAGCAAGTCATCTTTTTATTAATCTCCTAGATATTCAATAACTGTAATATAAATGCAACAATTGTAAGCATTTAATTTACATGACCTTCAAAATAAATCACACTTACTTCAGAAATGCTGCATTTTCATTTTTGAGGTTGACAGGTCCTAGGACAGGTAGCATTTATTTTTGGAATTAACATTTTACAGTTCTGCAATCAACTTCACAAAACAACCACGCAGAAACTAGAAATCTGAGCTCTGGTTTTCAGTGATTATAAATGTATCCTTAAACACATGAAGTTTGCTTTAGGCTCTAAAGAAAGTTTCATGTTTTGCTTTTCAAAGAAACTCTTCAATACACTAGCAAAACTTTAAAAGAAATATTAACCATAGAACCTGTGAAATTCAAAGATTAAGTGACTTTATCTTAAAATACATTCTGTATTCACCTATGCCTTATCTCTGTAGCCAGAAGACCTCTATGTCACAATTTACCAATGAACATTTTCACCCAAGGAATGACATGTTTTAAGTAGTTCTGAAATTCAAATTGTAACTCATATCCCCCATTAGCTGGCAAACACCCTTTAAATTGGATTTTTATAGCCCTACACCAAATTTATAGCTGGAGACTATACAAAATGCTATGTCATTTCTAACTTGGTTATTAGTTTATACAAAATATATATAGCATTTTAAAAAAGGAGAAAAACATGATCTTTGAAAAGCCGAAGAAGTTGTGAGATTAATTTGTATTTATGTATCTGTGTTGCAAAAAAAGAATGCATTTATGTTTTGACAGTCATATATACTTGCAAGAAGAACGTGTGAGATGTACAAATTGAAGATTTCTAAACCAATGTCTCAATTCTCCATTTATCAGGCTTTTGAAATCTGATGGAAATCATAAATATATATAAATTCATTTTTACCTTTAGCATTACATAAGAAACTCATAAATTATTTGCAAGTTTTTGATTAAAGAAGACAGTGTTAAATAGATAAATGTTCTAGTGTGTAATTATTTTGTAAACAAAGAAATACCATCTCTTGACTGGTTAAGCTAGTTATTCAATTACAATCCCATTGTTTCACTTAAAAAAGCTATATTTATGGATAACCACAGGCATCTGCACAACCCATGTAAGTTCTGTTTCTGTCAGAGAGCTGTGTGAATGAAAGAAATCAGTCTTTTTAAGGAAAAAAATACTACAGTTAAAAGGTTCCTTTATGATATCTCTGGAGTATTGGGGGAGAAAATGTAAAATTGTTTTCCAGTAACTCTGGTTTCTCCTTTACCAGGTTTATTTTTGCTGGGGCCAAATTGCTGCATCACTTATAACAGCCTGACCTTTACACAAGAGAGACCAGCTTTCCCTGTTACTACAATCAGGGACTGAAGATGTCAGCGTGCTTAGGCTACAGGTAGACACAGTGGAGCACAGCCCTGCTGCTGGGTTTTGGCACAAGGTGTGCCTCCTCATATATATGCTCCCTGGCAGATAAAAACCCTAGAAGCCTGCAAATTTCCTAATTCTTTCTGCATATTACTTTGGGTAGTTTCTTCTCTGGAAAGAAACCCAGGTGGACTCATCTACCACAAAAAAGTTAACTGAAGTGTTTTGACAGCCAGCAAAGAATCATAGAATCATAGAATATTTTAGATTGGAAAGGACCTTTAAGATCATCTAGTCTAACCATTAATCTAGCACTGCCTAGTTCACCACTAAACCATGTCCATGAGTACCACATCTACACATCTTTTAAATACCTCCAGGGATGGTGACTCAACCACTTCGCTGGGCAGCCTCTTCCAAGGCTGGGCAACCCTTTCAGTGAACAATTTTTTCCTAAAATCCAATTTAATCCTCCCTCAGTGCAACCTGCAGCCACTTCTTCTTGTTCTATAACTTGTTAGCTGGGAGAAGAGACCAGACACCTCCTTGCTCCGTTCTTCTTTCAGGTAGTTGTAGAGAGCAATAAGGTCCCCCCTGAGCCTTCTCTTCTCCAGACTAAATAATCCCGGTTCCCTCAGCAGTTCCTCATCAGACTTGTGTTCCAGACCCTCCACGAGCTTTGTTGTCCTTTTCTGGACCAGCTCCAGCACTTCCATGACTTTCTTGTAGTGAGTGGCCTAGAACTGAACACTGGATTCAAAGTACAGCCTCACCAGTGCCAAGTACAGAGGGACGATCACTTCTCTAGGCCTGCTGGCCACACTATTTCTGTTACAGGCCAGGATGCCATTTGCCTTCTTGGCTGCCTGGGCACATGCTGGCTCAATGTTCAGCCAGATGTCAATCAAAGTCCCCAGGTCCTTTCCAACATACCAGCACTCCAGCCACTCTTCCTCAAGCCTGTAACAGTGCATGAGGTTGTTGTGGTCCAGATGCAGGGCCCAGTGCTTTGCCTTGTTGTACCTCAGCCCATTGATCCAGCCTGTCAGATCCCTCCGCAGAGCCTTCTTATCCTTCAGCAGATCAACGCTCCCACCCAATTTAGACTCTTCTGCAGATTTACTGAGAGTGCACTTGATCACCTCATACAGGTTGTCAATAAAAACATTAAACAAGACTGGTTCTAATACCGAGCCCTGAGAGACACACTAGTGGCTGGTTGACAACTATATGAGACACCATTCACCACCACTGTTCGGGCTCACACATTCAGTTTCTTTACCCAGCAAGGAATACACTTTATCAGGCCATAAGCAGCCAGTTTCTCCAGGGAAATGTTGTGGGAGACAGTGTCGAATCCTTTACTAAGGTCCAAAATTACTATGCTTATGCAACAGCACCTGGGAAAGTGAAGTAGTCACAGAGGAGACATGCAGGATGTGACAGGTGGAAGCTTGTCATTATTTTCCTTCATCCTTTAAGTCACTATGTTCAGCCAGGTGGAGAGACCATAAGGAATCCTTCATATCATGTATTCTGTCTTCCTGTTGTGCCTGTCCCAGGGAAGGTAGGGTATGATTCCAGCACTCTATCTCCCACTCGCATTCCCTGATCCTCTATTTTGCGAAGTGATGCAAACATCTAGTGTATTCATGGTTTTGAACTTACTAAAATGAAGACTAGGACAAGATTTAAGAACTCTTTCCTCAGGCAGGTTAAACCATGTGTTTAGGTATACTTCATTTGGAACATATACTTTGTCTATTTAGACACTTTATAGCTACTGTTCAAGAACTGTAATTTATCGACAAAGTGTGATGATCCATAAATTGAATTTTACAATGATAAAACTTTTGTCTTGAGATACAACAAATAAAGTATTTACAAACTTCTAGCCTTTAACCAGTTCTCTGGGTTTTCCTATGAATGTTTTTGACACGTACAATATATTCCTATGAATATTGTTGACAGGTACAATATTGAGCCTGTAGTGATATAATTTTGTCAATAAACGCATAATGTTTTAGACAATGCAAACTTTTTTCCTTCTCTACCCATCATATAAAGAGAATTCTTGTTTAGATACCCATAACTCAGTATGTTCAATTAAAATATCACAGAAAAATATTTTATTGGATAATGCATTGACATGCTGTACTCCTTAGTTATTCAAGGCTCAGTAATGAGTTAAAACATTCAATAACACAAAGAAAAGCATTAAGAAGTAAAACAAATGCTTTCCACACTGCCACCATTTCAGAACTCTGAAAAGCCCACAGGAGTTCCTTTGTTCCTTTGTCCCCCATTTATTCAAGTACTCGCGTATTTCTACATCATGCTGTATATACCACAGTAAATGGTATAACATGGAAGGTCTGAAAGAACTTATTTCAAGGTCTAAGCCTTTTTAATGCAACCATGCAGATGTGACTGATATTTTTTTCAGGAAACATTGCTGCGAAGTCTGTCAGCATTTCACAGGAATAAAAATAACAGCATACTTTTTCTGTGATATGTTCTGTGTGTTAGGTGGAAGTTGGTGCAGATTTTTTCTTTTTTCTTAATTTTTTCTTTAGTTTTTTCTTCAGTTTTTTCTTCTTGTCATTATCTTGTCATATTCAGAGCTTTCTGTTTCTAGACAGGTCTTCCATAATGCCACAAATATCTTTCAGGAAGCATGCCATCAGGTTTTATTTATCTGCATTTTCTTGTCTGATGCTTCGTGTCACTGGCGAGACTATTGTTATCTCAGTTTACTTCCATTATTAAGGTGCTCAGGCCTAAATCTTACCAGCTGGCTTCTTATCTGATTATCAAGGCTTGAGGGTTTGGGTTTTTTTTGAATGTTAGTAATTTATCTCACTGAAGACAGTGAGATAAAACTAAACCTTTATATAAATTTAAGTCTTACTGAGTTCTTATCTCCAGCTTTGCTGACTATCAAACTGAGAAAATATTTAATAAGTTTGAGAGGAAACAGACTCTTTTCTTCAGAATGTTAACCTATTTCCCATTCTTACTACTAATTGGTCTTGTTATGTAGGTATTATGTTATTATAGTTTTATACAGTGTAGTTGAGTGAAGGAAATAGGAATCAGTTTTCATGAATTTGAAGAGGAAGCTGAGTTCCACCAATTCTTACATTCAGAAACATATTTCGATTATGCATTGTATTCCTTTTTTCACTACTCATCACTTCCAGTTCTACCTATTGTTTACTCTTTTATTGCAATAAGCTGTTTAATGTAATATGCATATTTTTATTAATGCCTGAAAATTGCAAATATGAAATAAAAGTTTTAAAAGATGTAGTACAAATTCATGTGAGGAGTACTAGAGCTATCAGTGTAGGTATGGGAAAAATCACTTACTGAAGATATCTGAGTAGGAATATTTGACGACAAATAAATATATATTCCTGTAGACAAGTAGTTGAGTGAAAATAAAATAAAAAAAACCCATGAATTTCATATATACTTTATTTAAATACATATTTTCCCTTTCCTTGTTATCAAAAACAGCTACTGTGTTTAGATGACTTCCAGCATTTCAAACCCTTTTTCATGCACAAGGCAAACGGAAGGCCATGCTGGACACAGTGCAATGCAGCACAGCGTACAGCTGTTTTCCAGTCAGAATCACTACACTGCACCCCTTCATCCACATACAGCTTACCTTTCAAGCTGCAAGTTTCACTGTCCTCTATCAGTTTTAGCAACTTTGACCCAGCCCACCAATACATGCATTTGAGTGACACCAGCACAAAAATGCAAGTTTGCTTATAATAGGTGAAATCAATTGCAGTGTACAGCACTGTGGTGCTGTCAAATCACCAAGCTGTCTAGCATTAGAAATATCGCCTGTTGTATCTGAAAACAAGTCCATGTGGAAGCAAATTGGCAAAACAGTGGAAAAGCTATCAAAAGACTAAGCTTACAAATACCTTCTTTTCTAAATAAGACAAGAAATTTAGAGAAATGACGGTTATGCTACTAATGTTTAAGAGTAGTAATAGCTGCCATAGATGTTACCTCTCTGCTCCTTCTTCAGTGTCAGAAGCATATGGAGCAGCGAGCTGTGCAAGCAGATAATGGAAATTGACTATTTAGACTATGCTAGTATTGAAGTAGCCAGTGATAAAATGGGTACTGACAAAGTAGGATATTTACAACCTTGACTTTTACTAATGTGGGAGAAAAGTAATCACCCTGATGGAAGACATAGATGAAATAGATCTATGATACTGAAATAAATCAAGGAAACTGTGGTGTTACAAGAAATTATAACATGTAAGTCTATCTTATCTTCTCAGTTTCAATCATGTAAATTTGGTGTATGTCCTTCAAGGACAGTGGAATAACAGTCAATGTGACTGGGAAAGAAATCTGAATTCCTATTCTAGGCCTCAAACTTGTAAAATAAAATGCTCCAAACGCTAGAATGTAGAGTAAAAAAGTCACACAGAATATTAGTAGTTATATGCCTTTTGAAATATTCTTTCAGATATCCAGCAATCTGTTAATTGCTTTCTTAGGCAAACCTGTAATTCTATCTTTCCTATATATTAAATATCAAAGTGTAAATGCAATACTTAAAATCATTCTACTCCAACTCTTTAATTATTTCTTGAATATCCAATTGGCAAATATATTTTTTTACTGTAGAAACCATACATTACATATGTATTTGAAACCTGGTATAAAAAATGAACTGTTGGAATCAAAACAAGTGGTATATAATTTAATCCAAGTTCCAGTGATATAAAATATTTATTAATGACATGAATTCTGAATGATGGGTTCTTGAAGATGATACATACTTCTAAAAATAAAAAAAGTACATGTTTGGGAGGAATGGAAAATGCACTCAAGAACTTGATAAAAAAAAATGTCTTCAAAATAAGCTAATTTTACAGATTATATAAGGAACACCAGGTGTGTGAAGCAGATTATGGTTTTGTAATTGTAAACATTTCAATTTACCGTTATGTTAACATGTCTGTTTAAAGTTAGTGTTTTGATCCACATAATGGATGTTTCTATGATCCACTATGTATCCTCAAATAATTAAGTGTACTGAGAAATTAATAATGGAATAATAGAATCATAGAACAGATATGTTGGAAGGAACCTTCAAAGGTCATCTAGTCCAAACCCCCTGTAATGAACAGGGACATCTTCAACTAGATAAGGTTGCCCAGAACCACATCCAGCATGACCTTGAATGTCTCCAGGGATAGTGCACCCACCACTTCTCTGGGAAACCTGTTTCAGTATTTTACCACTCTCACTGTAAAATTTTCTTCATCACACCTAGCCTGAATCTCCCCTCTTTTGTTTAAAACCATTACCACTCATCCTATTGCAACAGGCCCTGCTAAAAAGTCTCTCCCCATCTTTCTTGTAGGCCCCTTTTAAGTACTGAAAGGCTGCAATAAGGTATCCCTGGGGACTTCTCTTGTCCAGGCTGAACAACCTCAAATCTCTCAGCCTGTCCTCATAGGAGAGGTGCTCCATCGTTCTGATCATTTCTGTGGTCCTTTTCTGGACCCTTTCCAACAGGTCCATGTCTTTCCTGTACTTAGGATTCTAAAGCTGGGCACAGTATTCCAGATGGGATCTCACCAGCGCAGAGTAGAGGGGCAGGATCACCTCCTTCGACCTGCTGGTCACACTCATTTTAATGCAGCCCAGGATACTGTTGGCTTTCTGGGCTGCGAGCGCACACTGCCAGCTCAGGTTCATTTTCTCATCCACCAACACCCCCAAGTCCTTCTCCACAGGGCTGTTTTGAATCTCTTCTCTGCCCAACCTGTAGCTGTGCCTGGGATTGCTCCAACCCAGGTGTAGGACCTTGAACCTGGCATGATTAAACTTCATAAGGTTGGCATCAGCCCACCTCACAAGCGTGTCAAGGTCCCTCTGGATGGCATTCCTTCCCTCCAG
>JANHGB010010898.1:772-24765 GCA_026283785.1 Coracopsis vasa
GACCCGGCTGCAGAGCAGCCCCTGCCCCTCACTGCTGCAGGGCTCCCCCCTGGGCTTGCTGATGCTCCGAAAAACATCCAGTTCTGGAACAAGCTCGGTGCAGTGGCCGGGGTGCCCTGCCCTCTTTCCTTGAGGCGTTTCAAGCCTAATCTGGGAAAGATGGGATGGAGAGAGCGGCACAAAAGGCTGAGCTCTCCCTGTCTCGCAGCTCTCCACCCTTGCACAGATTGGAGTTGGGAAGGGAGCTGAATGGCTCCAGACAGGATTGCAAGTGTCTTTTTCCAACACTTGCTGTGTTTTTTTCTTGTAAAGAGTGAATGTGGCTAGCGTGTGTGTGCCCGACGCAGGCCTTTTCCCTACAGCACAAGGTTGCCGTGAAGGATGTGATTTTCAATGCCCTAGTGAACACATGTGAGCTTTCTCATTTGAATAGTTTCTGGGTAGTTGATCAGCCCATTCAGTCAAACTGTAAATCAGTTTCTGTGTTAGCAGTGAAACTGTGAGAGCCAGGTCTGCTCTGGGCTTTGTGCAGGTGAAGTTTATTGCCAAACTGGGCATAACCACTGAGGGGATGGGATCTTCCCAGGCTGCAATCCCAAGGGCTAAGTGCAATTTTGATACTGCTATTTCTGCCAGTTAGGAAGCAGTCTAGACAAGGAGCCTAGCGGAAGCCCTGGGTGAGTTGTGGCAGCCCTACTACAAGTACAAAAGTGAGTTTATTTAAGCTTGCTTGGGTATTTCTCTGCAAGTTGTAAATGCGTTTTGGAATTGTGCTGGAAACTTATCCTGAAGGACTGAGCTTCCTGGGGAACCCAAGAACAGCTGCAGCATGGGCTGGGGCAGTCTCCTGATACCCCACCGAAATTCCGGTGTCAGAATGCAAAATGGATCAATCCAAATGCAAATTCAGCTTTTCCATCCTCCTCAAAAATTCCCTGCCCATGGCAGGGGGGTTGGAACTAGATGAGCATAAGGTCATTTTCAAGCCAAACCATTCCATGATTCTATGAAAACATACCATGCTTACATTCTAAATATCTTTAGAAAAAATAGCATGGGGCATTAACCAGTATTCATACTAGCTTTTGGCAGAGAGTGATGTGGAGGAAAATTGACCCCCAAACTGCCCAGACTGTTCCTGTTCTCTGAATCAATACACAGGTCTCTGTATTCAGCTCCCTTTATTGGTATTACACTTGCACCACTACTCATTCCATTGCTCTGAGCAGATCCAGGGGGTGGATTGCTTACACCCATTTGCATAGTTTGGATAGAAGAGAGATCTGTATGCTTTTTCTAATGATTAAATGAGAATTGCAGCCAAACAGACTCCTTTTAGTCACTTGCTACAGACTGGATAGAGAGCTTACTGATTTTTCAACTTGGAGCCGGTAAAGGTTGCCTGTGACTCAGGAACTCCATGATTCAAGTTCTTCCTCACAAAACTTTGGATCTTTATCAAAGCTCTGGCTTATAGTTCCTGGCTTTACTAATTGGGCGAGAACTTCCTGGAATCAGGATGTTAATCTGAACCTTTTTGTTACCAATCTGAACAACTCCTGTTTTGGCTATTGTGTATCTCTTGCAGACCCAACTTGGTTCTAAGCCAGCTTTAAAATAGATGTTGGTTTTTTCCTTCTTCTTTAACTATTTTGCTGTTAGACTGAAATCAGCAAAAAGTGTTTGGTTGGGTCTTTGATTAAATAATTGTTTCTGTGTGAGTGGCTTCAGCTTTGAATGCACAGCACCCTCCTAAAATGCAGTATTGTACTGGAGTAACACAAAACCAGTGTGGTTTGTTGTTGGAAATGTGGTCAACCGACTAAGGAGTGTGAAAGCAAGTTGGGATTCCTGAGTTCTGTCTTCAGTCACTGACGTCCTGTGTGGCATCAGTATTACAGCTTGATAACCATTGCTTTTGCATTTAAGCAGGGAGTATGCTGAATCATTAACGTTAGGTTATTAATATATGTATTGCTTTGAATGCCTTAAAGACACTCTTCCTATTGAAGAGAGAAACAATCTTGCTTGGATCTGTTACAGTTTTAAGTAGCATCCTCATGGATAAAGCTTTTCACGGCTCTGGTCTGAGTCCATTGTTTATGTGGTCAGTGAGATACGCTTCTGCTGCTGCTGCCTGCTCTGTGTATGTCCAGAGCCTGCAGACAGAGCATCTTCATCCAGAGCTGATGATATATCACTAGAACAAGCAGTGTTGAAAATGGCGTAGAACAAGCTTGAATGCTGCTAATGCAAGTCAAAATAAGCCATGTTTCTAAGTGGCTTTACTGCCTGTAAATCACAAAATACAGACTGAGACAACAATTGGCTCATCTTTGCAGAGACAGCAGAAAGTTAAGCCTACTCTGTTGCTTGTTCATTTGTAGAAACAGCTGTAGGTTTTACGTTTTTCTTCTTCATGCCTAACAGCCAAGAGTTAATGCATGCTTGTGACGTGCATAGAAAGCTCTAATGGGTTAGCTGGGATGTGTCTTTGAGCAGTCAGCATCAAGACACATCCGTGTAAAAATCTGTATCTACTACATCATACTAGTAAAAGTGAATGGTGATCAGAACAAGAGCAAATACTGGCTGGGCTTTGATACTTGAAGAGCAAAGATGTGTGTGGACATTAAATAACAAGGAGACAATGTGAAGGTTTTTCTCCAGTATGGTTTAAAATGAAATTAAGGCATGTTAAGATCAAAGTTGTGTTCTGTCCTCTGCAATTTAAATGTAGATCTGGTCTTGTTGGAAATTTGCCTAAAAGTTTGGCTTAAGAATTTGTTTGAACCAGTTTCTAAATGAAATGAAGGAGTGGAATGTTATGAGGGTATTGCTATACCATAAAAATGGTTGAACTGTGTTGTCTCTGAAATCCTATTGGCTTGATTGCAGGGCAGCTGTCTCTTGCAGCTGAGCAATGGTGTGGACTTAATGGATCCAGCCTTCCAGCAAAAACTGGAGGGTGAGAAGGAATTGCTTCGCCGTGCTATACAGAAGGAACTGAAAATTAAAGAGGGAGCAGAAAACCTGCGCAAAGCGACAACAGACAGAAAGAATCTTGTTCATATAGAGCATGTGCTGAAATCTTCCAACCGAAAACTGGAGCAACTGCATTGGGAACTTCAGGAGCTTAATGCAAGGATTGTAATAACAGACAAAGAGGAGAATAAGACAGGTAGGGCTTGAGTTATGATTGACTGAAAATTCTCTTACAGTGCTTCATAGGTATATATATTGAATTGATGTATTTTTCTGTTGAGGGCTCAAAAGTAGTAAGAGTTTCTTCTGTTGGTATTTAGCTGATGAAATTATTTGTGCAGTAAAAAGTTGAGTATGGGGCAATAAAAGTGAAAGAAGGCAACATGAGAGATTGATATAGGGAGAAGACCAGCTGAGTGCTGGACACAGGTAATATTCAGGTGTAGGTTGCAGGTGGAATTGAGGAGATTTGAACAGAGTTTCTGGGCAGTTCATCAGCCAAATATCTGATAGGATAAGTGAGTATAAAAAGGTCAAAAGATGCTTGTTAGAATGGGTTCATTGATAAACTAAGACATACTGATTTTCATTTGAAAGAATGTTTTGCAGTTTTGTAGACAAGACCTTTTTGTACTTTCTTTTATAGCCTAACCTTATTTTTTAGAGTTACCAATCAATAACCCAGTGAAATGACACAAGATAAGATGACTAATGGTATTGATTGTATTGTTTGTGCAGATGGATCAGTGTCTCCAGATCCTTGTCTCTGGGAAAGAAACCCAGACCCCATGGCAAGGAAGGTTGAAGCTCTGAAAAAGCAGCTGCATGTTGAAATGAAAGTGAAACAAGGAGCTGAAAACATGATCCAAATGTATTCAACATCCAAGGTAAACAGGAATAAGCAACCGTTTGAGAATATGGATTCCTGGATTGAAATGTGTATTTAAAATCCATACATAAAAACTCTCCCTGATAATTGGTGTGTGGAAGAAATGAATTTGTAAAGATTGCTTGGCTGAATCCTAGCTCTGCATTTTGGTTCTCAGCATAGTGACAGCATGTCACATTACAGCACAGGACAGCAATACTGTAACTGTGCATTAGAGTTCCTGCAACATGGTACAGATTTCAAGAATTTAGCAGGAATCAAAAAGGGAGTGAATGATGCATGTTTCATTTGCCAAGAACTTAATCCAACCTATAATTACTGGATGTTTGAGTTTGGTATAACTCTACTTAAAAAACAAAGGGTAATTAAAAAAAAAATTAAATTCCCAGCTCATTATGAAGCTTAATTCATCTAGACCAGCAGTGTAGAGGGTGTGATACTTTTATTTGTTAAAAACCTCTGTTCACAAAACAGTGTAAGCACAGTTAACCAGTGAATCGGTAGTCTCAATGACTGCAAGATTTGGTATTATAACTGGATATCACCTTGACCTGTCCTTTCCCTCTAAAAATGGAGATAGTGATCTCAAAGTCCTTGATCCTCAGAGGTGTCTCCTTTACATAACTGTTTATGTATGCTATTTCAGAATCATTTATGACCCTTCTTGCAGGTACCACCTCATCCTCATATGTGAACACCTCACTGCAATCCATTCTTAATGAGCAGGATTCCCTCTCTGCCTATGCTTTCTTTTTGGCAGGAGCGGAAGCTGCTGGCTACAGCTCAGCAGATGCTTCAGGACAGCAAGACAAAGATTGAGATAATCCGCATGCACATTGGGAAAGTATCTCAGTCAGCAGGAGGGATGGAAGATCCAGCGGATCCAGCAGGTTGGGTGTTTTAAGTAACTGATAACAGCGCAGAACAGGTGCAGCCAAAGCCTTAAGATCCACAGTGCTCAGTCAGTTCTCATCCTTGCCATATTTTGTCTCCCAAATGGCCAGTGAGGATGGGGAGCACCATCAGTGCTTTGGAGCTGCGTATTGAGGAGCTAAGACATCACCTACGCATTGAAGCTGCTGTAGCTGAGGGGGCCAAAAATGTGCTGAAGATCCTGGGAGGGAGTCGGGTACAGGACCGCAAGTTCTTGGCTGAGGTAGGCACTTATTCAGTCTTTCTTGAGAGGGTGGTTTCATGATGCTTCAACATCAGTGATTTAGCATGAATGAGTAGAGTTAACCGAGAGTTATTAGTCTGCTATTTCCTGTCTCTCTGAGGACAAACTGGGATCACTTTCCCATCGAGGGATAACATTCCTTCAGAAGTGACACTTATGGGAATGATCAGGATCTGTGGGAAAATATTTAGTCTTTTTCTTTTATTAGTAAGGTGTTATCTGGTCTGGTTTGGAAGCTTGCTTTAGTAGTTCAGAAAGGATTAATGATACCTGGACTGGGGCTGTACAATGCCTGTTTTCTGTTCTACTTCATATTGCCAGGCTCAGGGTCGTTTGCAAGAGTCCTCTCAGAAGATTGACCTGCTGCGCCTGTCCTTGGAACGTCAGCTTAGTGAGCTTTCTCCTGATCATCCAAAAAGAGCACTCATCAAGCAGGAACTAGTAAATACTTCCTCCCTGGGAGCTCAACATGGCAGCATCCAACCAACTTCAGTTGTCAAACCTACAGCCCTTACAGGTACATAAGTCCTGCATGGCGTGTTGTTTGTGAGGAGGATAGAGGGGAAAAATTAGTTGCATTTATTTTCATTATTGTAATGCCTTTTGTTACATGGGGATTTGGTTTTCTAGGATCTGGACTTATGTCTTCTAGGCCAGGCAGAGCTTTTTAATCATATGGATTTGCAGTCCATTAATCTGGGGTAGATTTGAGCTATTAACCAAGAAATCATGAATCTGAGAAATTCTCAGACCCTTGTGAGGACAAGGCTGACTGGAATCACTTTGTCTTTTACATTACACATAAATGGGATGAATGTGAAGATTTAATAGTAATAATATTCTTTACTCTCTTAAAATTCCTCAGGAACATTGGAAGTGAGACTAATGGGGTGTCAGGATCTATTGGAAAACGTTCCGGGACGTTCCCGAATGACTTGTTCTTCTCCCATCTGTGGCAGCCCAAGTGATTTGAGATCCCTTTCCCGAACACGAGTTGGCCTGGGTATCCATGGCCGTAGTGTTGCAGGGAAGTACCTGCGGAATGAAGAGCCATGTAGTAAGTATGGGGTTCTCTCTTGAATTGAGTGCCATATGGGGTCTTCTCATCATGGTGTTAGTTAGCCTCGTGTGAGTGTAACTACAAGATGCCTGCTTTCTGCAAAGCTAAGAGTTAATTGCATTATATGTGGTCCTCCCTCTACTCTTCTGGAAATTACAGTTGTTTGGGATATTTGCCTTCAGCATGGGAAATTTTCTGTGGTAAAATATTATAATCCATGTTTTCTTCCTTGTTTAGATGAGGTCCTTGCTGTTCTCAAAGTGGACAATAAAGTGGTTGGTCAAACAAACTGGGGACCAGTTAATAACCAGGCATGGGACCAGAGCTTTGTCATTGAACTGGACCGAGTAAGTCTGCCCTAGATTCCTTGTGGTGTTTGGTTTTCCATTTCACCTTACCTGATTTGCTTGTTTAGCTGCCATTCCACTTGAGTGAACTCTGCATTGCTGCTGTCCCCATGTCCTTTTCTGCGCCAGTTAGCTCAGCCTTTCCCTGAAGGCAGTGCATCTCTGGCAGAGGTTCAGCCTGAACAGCATCTGTTGTCCTTCTCTCCTTATCTGAGCAGTTTTATTTCACTTACCAGCGAAGTGGCTCTCACAGGGATTTCTGAAATTGAGAGCCAAGACAACCATCTTCAGAGGGTCTATAATTAAGATGTGAAAACAACAGAGAAAGTAGGAAACAAATATTAAAGAAGATTTTTATGCATACTGTTTAGTTTACTGATTTTATTTCTTTTATTTACTTTTAACAGCAGGGTGTGTCTGCCATTGCCAGAGCATGGGGTAGTATGTAACTCTCTCCTGCCTTTTTTTTCTCTCCCTTACCACTCACCCATCCCACCAGTCTCGTGAGCTAGAAATTGCCATTTACTGGAGAGACTGGAGAGAACTTTGTGCAGTGAAGTTTTTACGTTTGGATGATTTTCTTGATAACGAACGTCACGGAATGTGCCTCCCACTGGAACCCCAAGGAATGCTTTTTGCAGAGGTATAAATATAAGCTTTGTTTCTTTTTCAGAGACCTCTGCTTAGGGTGCTTGCCCTGAAAGCAGTTGTTCAACCCAGGATACAAGGGATGGAAGGAGCAATAATCTAGAAGGGTAGAATGACACCTGAAATCCTTTTCTGTATAAGAATAAGGAGCAACTTGATATAATAGATGTGCATATGCCATACCCTGGAGTGACTCCTCAACTGCTCCACTGTAATTATATGTGTGTGTGTTGTGAAATCTATTGGGTTTTATTTGCTTTCATTGTGAGTCATTGGTGACACTTTAATTAAACATATAGCTTAATGGTCAGAATTGAATCACAGAGACTGTAGAATCAGAGATCCACATTCCCTCTGGGTATGCTTATTTTATAAGATGATACCCAGATGATACCTCTTTCTGAGGTTAATAGTTTCAAATAGCATCAATGAAGAGATTATGCAGGTAATCCCTTAAAAGCCACAGTACTTTCTCCTTTGTGTTGTGATGAAAGTTCCTGTGGTTATCTCTCCAAAAGCAGGATCTTGACCTTATGTACCAAAGAAGGCAGGAGAGGAGGCAAATTTGGGGTTTGTGGTTTTGTTTTGTGGGGGTTGGTTTTGGTGTTTTGGTTTTTACTTCTCTGCCATGGGCTACATTTTTTTTACCCTACAAATGGATGTGTTCTTTAAGCATGGCTTTACAAATTAGATTAATGATATTTGGGATATGAATTTGTCTGCATTTTTTTCTACATTTCAGGTAGCAGAAAATTCCAACGTCTAAAACCATTGCTAAAGTAACAGATGTTTAGAGGGTGAAGCTAGAATAGCAGAATCTACGTAATTGACTCCTAACTTACCAAACAGATATGAATGGAGAATTTGATGAGAGGGCAGACACATGTGAAGGTCTGTGTTCACAGTGTAAATGAAAAATCGTGACAAATCCCCTTTGCTTGTCTGCCAGGTGATGTTCTGTAATCCTGTGATTGAGAGAAAGCCAAAACTACAGCGACAGAAACGCATCTTCCCAAAACAGAAAGGTAAGCTGCTGGAGAGCTGACTGCTTACTATGTAGGCTGTGTAGGTTAGGGCAGGGGTTTGCACAAGCAGGCTGGTGTACCCTCCTAGCCCACTAAGTTTGTAAGACACTGGAATGCTTGCTAATTCCTGCGTGTAAGTAGGTGGGCATATTAGAATGGCAAAGTTTGTTCAATCACAAAACATGTAGGCAGCCTGACTGTGTAATGTGATAATTGTTATGGTGTTTCTACTCATAATTAACGTTGTGAGGAAGATATAATTACTAGTTACTTAACAGCTTCCTTAGCAAGATCAGGGACTCAAGCTGTGCTAATTTAACCAGTAATGCTGTTAATGATGAACAGAGTTTGAAAGGTTTTCAGGAAAACTCTGAATTATAGAAGATTCTGGCATGAACAGGGTACTGATTGTCAAGTCTTTAAAGCTGGCATCTCAGATTAATAGTTTAGGGACTGGAATAACTTGCATACTTTCTTCTTTGTTTGCAAATTCTTTCTTGTGAAGCTGAATAAGGTAAGATTACATACTGAGAACTCCTGGCAGTGGGGATAAATGAGACTTTATATTATATTCTTCAGGAAGTAGTAAAAATAGCAAAACCATTCCAAACTTTTTACTCTTTTTAAGGCATTTTCAAAAACTTTCTGTTAGCAAGCTGCCCTATTAAAATGCAGTGTTGAAATAGAAGAAAACCTGACTTAAAATAAGCTTTTAATGTTTCATGCAATTTCCACTTGAGGATTGTTATGATATTCTGTGGAGCTGAACTTAGGTGAAATAGTAGATCTGTATCATCATCATTACTACTCTTTCTTCCAGTGGGGGAAAAAAGCCCATTCTCCCTGAGGTGGGCTCCCTTTTTGAATAATCCATGAGTGTTTGGGTGAAAGCAATAATTTAACAGTACATGAGATTGTAATTTGTGTGTTGTTAAATCACTGATGTTTTGACTCTGACTCCTCCAGGGAAAGAATTTCTCCGAGCTCCTCAAATGAACATAAATGTTGCTGCTTGGGGTCGCCTGATGATGAGTTTCCTCCCTCCGTGTAGTTCCATGGGCACTCTGAGTCCCCCACTCCATGATCCCATTCACACAGACTTTTCTCCAGTTCCCCTGCAAAGTCATGTTGATCCAATGTCTAAATTGAGTAGGTAAGTCATGTTCTGAGTGTTGCGGGATGACACTCTGAAACGGGTGTAGGATACATCTTAAAATTTGGTTGCATCTTACTAAGGTGGGGGAAGATATTGATCAGAAAAATGTACCTGAGGATCTTAATTCAGGATTTTTAAGTCCTGTCTGAAATGATGTCATTTTAGTGGGGTGTTCAGTACGTCGTGGGTAGCTCTGACTTACTGTTAGCAGGTGGTCTGGTTTCCAGAATTGCTCTCCTAACAAGCAGTGTGTTCCAGAGCCAGTGGGACTTTAGCAGCTTTCTTTTCCTCTGCAGTGAGATCTGTGGGCAAGTGGTGATAAGTAAACACTGTGATACTACAAAATAAAACACCCACAAAAAAAACCCACAAAAAAACAACAAAACAAAAACAACAGAAAAAAAAAAACAAAAAAGGGGAAAAAAAACCCCAAACCCCAAACCTAACCAAAAGCAGATTTCCAAAAGTTTCTTTATATACAAAGAAAGTTGTACTGGTTTTGTGCCGTAAAGGAAAGAAACTCCACTCATAAAGTATCTTCACCAGTATAGTAACTGGACTCTATGCAAGGTCACAATGTGATCGTTGCAATAAAAATGCACTCTTCTTTCATGAAGCTATGTGTACCCCAAACACTAGCATAATGGAGCACTCAGAAGGTACATCGCATAGAAGGTACATAGTATCTAAAAGACACTATTCCTGCTGATTCAGAAGACATGGAAAAGCTAAAAAGAAAAAAATCAAGTACTGTGTTGCTGTTAAAATCAAGGCTTCCTTTAAATTCTTGATCATAGTGACTTATTTTGACATACCTCTGTTTAATTAATTTTTATAGCATCAGAGAGCTGTTATTGGATGTGAGTTTAACCACCAACAACTTAATAGCTTCTTTTCATTTATTTAGGAGAGCATAACTCTTGATACCTCACAGACTTGCAATGTAAATCAGGGAGTCCTGTTATCCAGTGTATTGGGCTGAATTAATATAGAAAAGATGTGTCTGTAAGATGTTCTGTTCTAAGGCAATCTCCTTCAATTTTGTCTTGCAAATGCAGTGACTTTCCTGTGGCTAAGCTCACATTTGCTGATGAAGCACCACCCAAGCCTCCACGCCTGTTCCAGATGGCCAACTCCAAAGAATCAGCCCCATCTCCTGCAGATTCTCCGGTAATCATCAGGGCTAACAGGGAGACCTTTTATTGGTTGTTATTCTTTCAAGGCCCAGTTCTTCTTATTTGTTTCTTACTGGAGAAATCAACTATACTTTAGACAGGCATCTCCTCATTAGCTGGCTGATCTGCAGGGATTCGGAATCCAGTGAGCTGTTTTGGCATGGAATCTTTCCAAAAATTAAATTGGGAGTTCAGGGCAAGAGCGCAGAGAGAAGGTGAGGAAGGAGGGTAGGCAGGCTTTTAGGACCAGATGAAGTTCTTTGTCATTAAAGAAACTGGGCAAACCCAAGAAGAGCTCTATTTTTCTGACAGGAAGGAGCAGGAAAATTGTTTTGAGTAGTATAATGGTTAATGACATGTGTTCTACCACATCTTGCCCTTTCTTATTTGCCTTTGCTGATAGAGAAAGCTGCATTCTTTGATCATTGTGACTCTTCCTGGGACAGGAAATGTTTTTTTTTTCCTAGAAAGGAAATGTTTTATCCCAGATTTATAAAAACATTTATTTGAAAGTGTTTAAGCCAAAAAAAAAAAATATCGTACATGTTATGTGTGACTATTGACAATCTGTTTTAATGCTGCTTCCCTCCAAGCAGAGGGGATGACCAACTGTGAGAACTTGTCTGTGGTTATGCTGGTTCGTGACAGAGGAGACAATTTTGATGTGTATGTTCAGGTCAGACTTAATGATTCCAGATTCCATCCTTTCCTTTGTGTTCCTAGCGTCTGAAGAGGCTGCATGTTGAAGAGAAGTCCCGCAGCTCTGCTATAACAGTCCCAGCATCTGCAAGGTAACTGTGGACAGCATGGGCTGTCTTGGATCACAGATTAAAGAGGCACTGGGCTGAAAGTTTTGAGCATGCAGTCTAAACTTCAGGTTAAGGTCTGCTTTGGTTTCTCAGCAGCAGCCTCTTAGTGCTGAGTGTAGGCAGTACCATGAAAAGTCTGCTCTGAACTTGTCCAAATGTGACTCATCTGCTTTTTAACCCCAGCACTTAGCCTAGTGATAGACTGTACACTACAGTGTAATAGATTGAGTAGAAGGTAGAGCCACTTACCTATCTTCAAGTGCTTCCTTGTTTGAAGTTTTATGGTGTAGTATATTTAAATGTCTGTGTTCTAAGTAATAAATTTCAGAAACACTTTTGCTATCTCTCACAGTTCTGTTTCTATTGATATGCAAGATACACTGTATTTCATTACATAAGAAGGCATAAACCGGTAAGTTGTTTATAGTCTATGGCAGCTATATATACACAATTTGTATATAACAACAATACACAGCAGTAAATATACCAAAACCAGGGCAAGTAAAAAAGTGTTACTATTGTTGAACAAATACTGACCAAAAAAGCATGAATAGCAAAATCTATCAAAGCTGATCTTACAGTTCAGATCATAGAATTATCTTCATAATTTCATCATCACTTTTGAGGGGTCCCATCTTCAAAACCATGTCAGGCACCTGCCTACTTTCCTCTGAGAAGGCTGAGGGAGGATTTGAGTCCTTCATGGGTAGATACTTTGCTGTTTGTTTCACTGACTGGAGGTGTCTGGAGTATCTGCTGCCATTTAAAGATGATCCTGGACTCAGGTGTTTAGGATGTGGGTTCTTTGTTGGGGATTTTTTTATTATTCTATTTATTTAAATATTTGTTTATTTATTTATTTAATTTATTATTATTATTATTATTAAGCAATTCTGCAGCCCAAGTTTCCCTGGTAACACCTTGTGGCTGACACAGCATCTCTTTATTCATTTTTTTCCAGCAACATATTATGTCTGTTGTCTCACCATGTTTCATTCCCAGTTCTTGAGAGAGAACTTCTTTTTTCCTTATGCCCTTATCCTACCACCACTTGATAAACATGCTCATGTCTGATTAACACAATTTCTGTTGAGCCTGCTGAAAGGAGCAAAGGCAAAATTGAATTTTACTACCTCAAGGATGGGGGTGGAGGGGAACTAATCCTGTTATGGGAAGTAACAGAGAAAGCAAGCTTTGAAGAATCAGAATTGTTGCTCCTGCTGCCAGCAGAGATTAAAGTCAGACTGCTGCCACTGAGATCAGTTTCCCTGTGGTTGCCTGCTGCTTTTTTCAGTGACAGAACAGCAGCAAGCTGAAGTTTTCAGGATTTCATCTTGGACAAGGAGTGGTTGATGCAGCTCTTTGCTTTCCCTTTTGCTATACAGAGCTGCTTCACCTAACAGAAATACGTACTCTTTAGTTATCTGTTTGTGCATGTTTTGGGTATTGTCTCAGCAATTCTTCTTTGTTTGTCTGCAGGAAAAGGACAGTTCAGCTTGAGGATTTTCACTGTATTGCTATGTTGGGACGTGGTCACTTTGGGAAGGTAATACAGAAGTGTACACTTCGTGAAAGAGGGCAGAGGGACTGTGGCTCTGAAGATTGGCCTTTGCCTCAGAGTCCAAATGGAAATGTTGCAGTACAGAAGAGATTTGTTGCAACACAGATGTACAAAACAAACCCAGCCCAACCACACAAGCAGCTGATAACTTGTTAACAGTCAAAATTCCTGAAGATTTGTGGCTTCAAAGCCTGAAGAAAACTATCCTGAGAGTCATTTCATAAAGCACACCATTACCATTGCTTTCATTTTCATGGTGGTCACTAATGGAATAGCTCCATTCCCAAAATCTGTGTGCATAGTTGCTTCCTGTGAGACCTCTGAGGTGCTCATGGAGCACTGCACCAGCTGTGATACTACTGTTTGTGGAAAGAATATAACTTACACCAACATCCCTCTAGACTGCTTCAGTCCAAGGAGCAGGAAAAAAGCGCTAAATTTTTGGAGTTACTTGAGCTTGGTGTTGAGAATGACTCCCATTGACACAAACTATTTTTATCCACTCCAGACAGTCAAAGTAATCCAATAAGAAAATAACAGATTTGTTTGAAGTAGAGCTTTTCTGTTGTCTTTCAGGTACTGCTGGCTCAATACAAGGCAACTGGGAAGCTGTATGCTATCAAAGCCCTGAAGAAAAAAGATATTATTAGGAGAGATGAAATTGACAGGTGAGCTTGGTTTAGAGCTGATACTATTGCCAGAGGGTACATTTACACACCTGTAATCAAATGTTAGTAGGTTTTATGTGTACTGGTCATGACACTGTTAAATATGGCCTTAGAGCTTGAGTAAGTAAAATCACGAGTAAGGAAACATAACAGTGTTGCTTTCTACCTTCTGGTGGAATAACACCTGAAGAACACTATAAGACTGAAGATTTGGAAGGATGTAAGATAAATGTCGTATTAGCCCTCACTTTTTATTTCTCTAACTTAAGCTGTAAAGATTTTCTTTTTCATCCTGTCTTTCTCAGAACAGGCTTTTCTGCCAGGTTTTAACACTGACGTTTTCATTCTTTGAATCCTGGCAGCTTGAACTGTGAGAAGCGAATATTTGAAGTGGTCAATTCTTCTGGTCATCCATTCCTGGTGAACATGTTTGCATGTTTCCAGACACCTCATCATGCTTGTTTCGTGATGGAATATACTCCAGGTGGTGATCTTATGATGCGCATCCATGAAGATGTCTTTCCAGAGCATGTGGCACAGTGAGTTAGAATTAGTCTAGTTTCCAGGCACTAAACATTTTCAACATGATTCTCATATATATTTCATGATAACTGTTCCTCTCTTTTAGGTTTTACACAGCCTGCGTAGTCTTGGGGCTCCAGTTCTTGCATGAGAAGAAAATTGTTTATAGGTAAAGAAGCAAAAATTCATGAATAAGACAGTCCAGCAACTTGAAAGTTGATTTTTCCTGTCTGGAGCTCACTATCTTGCTAGGGTCTCTGGTCTTTCTGTCTGTCTTCATTTTCCGCATCGCCTGCTGCTATCAGCATGTTCATTGTGTTTACAGCAAAGAAAGTCACCTAGAAGGTATTCATCTGACGTGTTGCAGGTGATTAATCCTCTCTGACATGTCAATATGTTCTGGGGGGCACCTGTAAGTCACTGCTTTCTTTTTTACTGTCATAGTCAAGTAATGTGTTGTGGGGTGTTCTTTTCCAAATGATTAAGCCCCACTCAACTCCAAGCTGCTTTGTGAGCCCTTCATTAAGAGGAAAACATCAATAACTTAAGGGGAATCTTTCAAATAATACATTATTTAAAACAAATGTAGACTTTGCTCTATTTAAATTTGATTTTATTAACATCTAGCTTCCACCTCTTGTGCAAAAAAAGGTATTGGATGGCAATCCTAGGACTTCATCCACCATTTTCTTTCCTCTCCTTCACCTTCAGGGACCTGAAATTGGATAATCTGCTTTTAGATGCTGAAGGATTTGTGAAGATTGCAGATTTTGGATTGTGTAAGGAAGGTGAGTGACTTTGGTGAAGCTGAAATTGAACCATCAGAACCAGTTTAAGGTCTGGGCTTTAGTAATTTGTTTGCAAATACAGATACTGAGGTGGTCCTGTGTAACTTGCATTGATTTCCATCTTAAAAACAAAATAAAACCCACCAAGACCAAAAAACCCCAACAAACCAAACAGCAAAACACCCTCACCTGTCTGGCCATGATGAACTTGGAAAGAGAACTTTGTCCTTTCATCTTCAGGAAACTTATAAAGGAGTTTACAATGTGTTTGTTTGTTCAGTGGAGCCAGAATACAGGATGCTGCAAAATGTGTACTTGAGTAAATGAGCAATGCAATCTACAGGGAATTGCCTTGTTTTTTCTGTTTGTTTAAGCATTGTCTGTGTATTTCTTATTTAGAGTTGTCAAGGGCCTCAGGTTTCATACCTCCTATTGCTGTTTACAGACATTAAAGAGAACCCCTTGCCTGGTTAACATTAGATTATCAGTGATAAGATGTGGCTTCCAGAAGGTGAGGCTGCATGTGATCCATTTAGTAATGTGTGCTGGGTTTTACGAGTGTTCTTTTCCTACAGGAATTGGTTTTGGAGACCGCACAAACACCTTCTGTGGCACCCCTGAATTTCTGGCTCCAGAAGTCCTGACGGACATCTCATACACTCGGGCAGTAGACTGGTGGGGATTGGGTGTGCTCATTTATGAGATGCTTGTTGGTGAGGTAAGACTTTTCTTTAAGAGGACCTCCCTAAACAGGCTTGGGGCAATAGCACCCAACCACATAAGATAGCGTTTTGCTGAATGCAGTCACCTGTTAGTACTTAAATTACATTTTACTCATTCATAGTGCTTGCCAAACACTAACTAACTCATACAGTTGTATGCTATTCTCATCCCTATTTAATAGTGAGGAATAGGTGCTATGTGGATTGAATAATCAAATGTCCCAATTGCAGTCACCATTCCCTGGAGACGATGAGGAGGAAGTCTTTGACAGCATTGTCAATGATGAAGTCCGGTATCCACGATTCCTTTCATCTGAGGCACTTTCTATAATCCGGAAGGTAATGGGCTTGATGGGTCGCTGAGAGCCTGAGGAATTTGCATGTATTGTGGAAGTGGATCCAGAGGGACTCTATTAGGACTGGATGACATTTGTGTGTGTAATCTGGAGCTGCCTACACAGACTAAGGAAACATTTAACATTTACACTTATTTTTCCTTTCCTTCGCTTTACATAAATGTTATTCTTCTGTCTAAGGATGACTAAGCAGACTTCTTACTGAGGGCTGTTGCTGCCAAATCTGACATGGAAAAGTGTTGATTCAAGGGCAGGAATGTCAGAGTCATTCAGTTTTTAAATGTAACCCAGTAGTCAGGGGTGTACAATTAAGATGAAATGCTTCATGCAGTTTATAGCAGGTATCTCATTGATGTGGGCAAGTTATTTACAAGGAGCTAGGTCTGAGCTATTACTAGCAGATTTATGACCTTGCTGCAAAGTAAGAATGAGAAGATACTGAGAGGTCAATCCATCTCCTTTCTTTTTTTTTTTTCTCTGGAATGTGATTTCTGTCCACCTTTGTTTAATTTTGACCTGGTATTTCCTGCAGCTTCTTCGGAAATGTCCAGAGCGTAGACTGGGAGCAGGGGAAAAAGATGCAGAAGAGATTAAAATCCAGGTCTTTTTTAAGGTAGGAACTCACTTTATCCCTCCTCCTCATCTCTTGTGCTTGAGCTGAGAGTGATATACTTTCTGTTGGTATGGAGGCATATTTCCTATTAGTCATCAGTGAGATTTTAGTGGTAGCTTCTATTGCACCTCAGTGCTCTATTCCAGAATGTGTTTCATGTTTGAAGTGACATCTCCCAAGAGTGTATTCTGGGATCTGTAAGTGCCCAGGGCTAGTTTTTTTCTGATTGTGCTGCTTCTAGGTACAAATACACCTACCTTGTGAGCCATAAACATCTCATTTCGTAAATAATCTTTATGTCAATTTGGTCTGTTCACTTCCTTCTCTTACAGGGAATTGATTGGGATGCCTTGTTGGCCAGGACTCTGAAGCCCCCTTTTGTGCCCACTCTAAGAGACCCAACTGACATTAGCAACTTTGATGAAGAGTTTACATCACAAAAACCCATCCTTACTCCTCCCGAGCAGGTTGCTCTCCTAACCCGTAAGGAGCAGACTGTCTTCAAGGACTTTGACTTTGTCTCCAGACACCTTTTAGATGTTTGACTCTTGAGCTATAAAAAACATGAACAGATTGTTATCACCTTCAGAGAGTGAACAGAGGACTTAGCATGAGCAATGGAAAAGTCAACAGATCTACTAGATCTGGTAGTAGTGCTGATGACCCTGGGATGAGAGTGCCCCACAAGCTGAGTTAACCTGCTGTGGTTTTTTTTCAGCCTCCCTTGTTGGAAGGACACTGGATGTCAGTTATTTTTGAGGAGCAATTAGAGTTTGACTGGATATATCTTCTGCTGCCATTACATATAGATGGAAATGTGGAATTTAAGATGGACTTAATTTAATGAAATCAAATAATCTCTGCAACCCAGGTTACTCTTTGTAAAAAGCCTAAGTAAGTAGCACAGCTTTTTAAAGTTGCATAGTAGCAGAGGGAATGGCCACTTCTCAGCTGTTGTCTAGAAAAGATATATACAGCATTCCCTCTTTGTAATGATTTTAAGCTCATTCCCACTCATAATTATGTGTATACCAGAGAAGGACTGGATTTTAACACAACCAAGACAATGATGTTTGGGTTTGACACTGATCCAAGTGATTTATCTTGAGGAAAACGAGTCTCTTTCTACTTCTTTGAGGATGCTAAATCTCAACTATTGTTTTTAATGATATGAAGAAGCCACAGCTTTGCACATGCTATTCTTGAAAATAAAGAAACCATTCCTTATAATGAAATTTCAGCTTTTCATCTCCTTTGTGTTAGCTGAATGTTCAGGTCAGAGCTAGCCATATTCTGTCCAACAGGCAGGCTTTTATTTTTCTCTGTAAATGTTAATAGTAGCATTCCTTCCTTCCTTCTCTCTCTCCCTCCCTCCCCTCTCAAGTTGTCTGTGTACATGTTGCATGGTGTCATCCACTGTCAAGAGACAAATGATCGCAGTCAAATTTTCTCTCCACAGATGTTATCAATATGTATCCTGTATCTTTTGTGGGGATAATCAAATAATTACAGTGTTAATACTGGAAAATCAGTAAGTTAAAGGTGATGTCCTTTGCCTGATAACGTGTTGTAATTATACTTGGTAAGATACATTTTTCCTCTTAAATTCATAATATTAGCTTGTTGGGAAAACAAAAAAAGTGCAAGAGTATGTAGAAATGAAGCATCATATTGATCACAAATAGGGAACACACAGCTATTACTCTTTCAGTGTGTCTCCAACAGAGGTAGACAGAAGTTGAAGCAATGCAGTTGTGCTGTATATGGAGATAAGGCTCAGTGCAGGTAGTGAGTTGTCACTGTTACATCAAGGTCAAGAATTCAGACAGGTAAGAGCTATGTTTGTGCAAAACAGGTAATTCACACTGAATCTAGATTTAATCTTTTCAGAGCCAAGTATAACTGCATCTGAAATCCCTGTGTTCAAATATCCTTCATCCTCCTGCTCTGCCTTGCAGTCTAATGACCCTTTTAAAGCAGGATATGCATTTTCCTGCCCTTTGTTTGAACAGTACTGCCTGGCTTGCTGTTGGCCCCTACAGTGTGTTTTGTGACTTTTCTTAAGGTCAAAGCCTTTGTAAAGTGATCAGTAAAGTGGATTGTTAGCACAGTGAAATCTAGAACTTGGGTTCAAAGAAGGAGGCATAACCAAAAAAGGCATATTTAATCTTTTAATTTATAGTACAGTAAAAAAGACAGTAAATTACCATCCTGGTGCATTCTAACAAGAATTACCAAGCAGAGCAAAACTGTGTGTTCGAATTGTAGTATCTGCTGAGGAGCTTTTATTTGACTGATACCTGAAGAACCAGAGATTGTGATGTGGCCAATGAGCCACACTGACACAAACTGCAGAATCTTCTCTGGATGATATGCCATTGTTATGAAAACAATTCTTAGTGTTCTGATATCCCTCTGATAGGAATTTCTACCCGGAACTAACCAGACTGGAAACAGACCACAGGCACTGGAGTTGGTAAAAAAAAAAAAGATGCTGTTCTGCTTTTGGACTATCATGCTGTGTTAGTGACTACACTGTCCTTCCATGAGTGCTCATCAGCTTTAAATCCTGAGTGCATTCTACCAGCTCACCAGATTTGCTCTTGAGCTGGTGCAATTCCTGAGCCAAGGCAACTAAGGCACAAAATCATTTTAATGTTAAAGTTTATTTTGCTGCTTGTTTGTTTTTGTTGGTGGTTTTGGTTTGTTGGGGTTTTTCTTACAGAAAAGGCTCAGGACTTCACACCACAGCCTTTTCTACTTTTAAAGCTGAAATTGGTCATCCAATACTTTCTTTAGTTCATTACGGAAGTCTGACCTTTTATTCCACTGGAACACAAGTAAGTTTGCTGCTATCCTAGAAGGCTATCAATCAGCACTCCTTCACCTCAGTGAAACACACAGGACCTACAATTTTTCCTCTTGCACTGAAACTTGGTATTCTTTTATAAATTTTTATTAGTATGTTGAGGTAGTAGTATTGCCAACAGTGTTACTGGAGCTAGGCAAGAAGTACCCACTTCTGCTACAGGTTCTCTCCCCACAAGCTACAGTAAAGGCCTGAGCATGAAGTTATCTGCAGAAATAAGTCTGTAGGTAAGTATGTTGGTATCATTCTTTGCTGAGTTGATTCAGAAATAGCCTGAATTGTTAACAGCACCATCAGCTTAGAGAAAAAAAACCTTAGGAAGCTGGTCAGGACATCACAAAGTACAGGCTAATTATCTCATAAACTGAATGTACTGTTTTACAGCTGTTTCTCATGCACATTAACACTATTAAAGCCTCAGCTCTTTGTAAAAAAGCATTAAGTTGAGGCATGTGGTCAAAATGAAATTTGCCTTTGACTGTCCAAATATTGACTCAAGTATTTCTATTACGTGCCCAACACTACTGACAAAAGGCACTGCAGTTCTCACAGTGAGAACTAGGCTGAAGAAAGGCCACAGGAATTATATTGATTCTGGCTGATTTTGTCTGTAATTGCTGTTCCTTGGCAGCAAAAGGAGAGGAAAACTTTGGGGAAGTGAGTGTGGATGATCACACTGCTCCTTTGTCTCTTCTGGTGAGATGTCGATGCAATTACAAAAGGAAGTAAATTTAGAGAGAGACCTTTGCTCCATCCAGAACTCTGCTCTGCTGCCCTTCCCAGAACCAGTGTTTAACAGTGTTATTCATATGTAAAAAAAAAATAACCCTGACTTATCCTTGAAGTGTAATCTGCAGGATGAACAGGTTGTGGAATAAGCTGCATCGTTCATGATGTACTGAAGTTCCATCTAAGGCAAGAACAGCAATTGCATTAGCAAAGCTTTACCCAGCAGATGTGTTGGCATTCTACCAGGTAGGTGCTGCTGTGATTAGACAGGCTCATTGCTCCTGTGAAAATAGATTTTCTCCCATGCAGTCAGGTGGCACGAACAGAAGAATCTCCAGAGATTGAGGATGACCCCTTGGTCAAAGGGATTCTCCAACTCGGAGTGTCGCAGGTAGGAGACGCGATGATGTGACATGAATTCCCAGGTGGTGGTGTTGCATGAGATCAGATAGAGGTGTGAAATGAGCAGCAGCACAACAACAGTGGTGAATACAACTATCAGGAGAAAGGATGTGAGGAGGAAAATGTTGTGATTCAGCCACTCCCAGGACAGTTCAAAGTAGAGGCCTGACCTGTCAATTCAAAGAGCAATAAATTCATAGTTAAAAATGTTGAGCTAGTTCCATAAGTCAAGCGACCTTGATGGAACATCTAAGTTTTTTCATAACTACTGAACTTCTGATAATCATGTTCTACAGAGAGTTAATATACTATAAATTCTTAAGAGACTGCACCAATAGTGACTTAAGAAGTTTAAAAGATACTGGTTCCCCCAACAGCTGAGACAATCATCTTCAGTTAACTCTCTCCTGAGCAGGCTTGAAACCCTGTTGGTGTTTCCAGTACTTGGATTTGTAAACCGAGGTCTTATTACAGTAATTGAAGCAAAATCAGCTTTTGTACTGCTGTGAATTCTGGTAATTAAATCTTAAAGATGAACACGAAACCTAAATTACCAGATTCTGCTCAACTACTGCTCAGCTCTGTTGTCCCTTGGCAGATTAGGGGGCTCCAGGATGCAAAAGAGGGTGAAGATCCAAAGCCTACAATTACTGCTTTGCTCTACATAACCCCTTCAGTGGGACTTTAGCAGCATCAGAACATTTAGCCATCTCAGAGGTCAGAGTGCTGCCTCAAGGCCTTACCAAGCAACCTGACCTCCCCACAGCAGCACGACAAGCTGCACGCTCAGGTAGACTATAAAGAAGGGGTGATTCTTTTCTCCTATGCAGTTCTCAATCCAGGGACAGTGATGGTCGTAGCGCCGCACACAGCGCTGGCACAGCTGGCAGTGCCTGGCTCGCATCGGCTGCTGCAAAATACAAACCAACAAAAAGAGAAGAAAACCACTAGCAGTAGCCTGCTACTGTGGTTGTGGTAGAAGAGAACATCATGCAAAACTCCCTTCCTCCACAGCAGTACTGTCCCAAAAGCACTCTTTTTTGAGATAACAGCACAACATACACTGCTAAGACAACTAAAGGGGATCGTGATCTCCCTGGTAAAGACCCAAATGAATGAGTTCCAAGTTAAATTATTCTCCCACACTACTTCTAGCTATATTTTTTAATCTACTTATTTATAGGAAGTTCAGTGTGTAAGGGAGGGAGCTAGAGCCAATCAGTCTATTCAGGACTGATGTGGAAAGCTAGGACCATGACTATTGAATAAAGTGGGCAGAGATGGGATGTTCTTAAGGGGGAACACAAGACACAACCAAGAAAGTGATTCAAGTGCTAGGAATAGAGAATATGAAAGATTTGGCTGAGAAAAGTAGTGCCCCCTAGGATTTGTTCCCCGAGACATATATATGTTTTGCCAGCTTTTCTTCTTGTAATAAGCTCACTTCTCCTGATAGATGTTCTTCAGGAATTCATGGAAGCTAGGATAATCCTTGATTTTATTAAACTGATAAGCATCACTGTGAAAATAGGCCTTTCTAGGTTTTAGGCAAACTGTTTTAAGAGCTAATCTAATTGCTTTAATATTTCCTTCATGCTGTCTTTTACAACTCAGACTAATGTTTTGCTGGGTTTAGGCCTTCAAATGATAGAGATAGCAGCAGTTTTTGTATGTCATGCTTGGCTGCCTTTCTCTCTCTCACAGTATCTTCAAAATAACCTTTTTGACAATACTGTAAGGTCCAACTGACATGGCGGTAAGAATGTTGCAAAAGTATATCCTTTTTCTGTAAGCCGGCAGGGAATTGTTTCAGCCTCAGAAAACCAGCACACATACCAATGCCTATGACTACATCTTTAGCTACACAGTTCCTTTGGATCACTTCAATTCAGAGCTGTATTGGAATTCAATTTGCTTGTTGTGTTTATTTTTTCTGTGAGTTTTTCAGCAGAAGGGCGACCCTTTGATAGAATCAATCAGATCTGCCATGCCTCCAAACCGCTGAGCAGTGAGCAGCAATGATAGGGCAGAAGAGCAACAGCTGCTGAACAAAGAGACTGCCAAAAAACGTAAGTTTGGGAATTGCCCATCCCATCCTCTTCTAGTGTGTTACAAATGCCTACTTTTACCATGAACACCTACCTTCACCATGCAGTAACCACAACGCCGCAGCTTAATATCACTTGGAACCAGGGGTATGACCACGCTTTGTTCTTCACTCTTGTCTGCCTACAAAAAAAGAGAAAGGGACTAACTAAGGAGGTTTTGTGTGCTGCTGCTGTGGCATGACTGAGCTGTCTGTATCAGTTTATAATTATGCAGTGCTGGTTCTCTCTGTCATTAAGGTTAAACAGAGTAATTTCTTCAAATCTCTACAGGAGCTGCAGACAGTTAAGGTACAGAAAGAGAAAACAGGCTACTGTAACCATCAGAAGAATGTTTTCACAGAGGCAGAAATAACTGCGGGCAAGATACCACACTGACCCCGAGGCTACGCTTTCGGACAAAAACAAGGTTAGACTTTGCTTCCAAACACAATAATGGTATCTTTTCAGTATAAGCAGTGCTACTTATTCTTAGCACAGCCAAAATATACTTCAATGATGGACGATTAAAACTTACAATGCTTTTGTCGTACACAATTTGTAGGCAGTTAACCTGAAACAGACTATCTCTGTTACTGAAACTTTGCATTTTTACTTCATTGTAACTTGTATGTGTACATGTCTGCTGAGAGGACAAGAAGTCTGTACACAGTTCAATAGAGCTGCAGAGAGCACTTTCTTCCAAGCTTGCCATTTGTTTTTTTGCACTTGTACCACTTAGCAGTAGTTAGCATAAACCAGGTTATGTGTACATTCCATAGGGTATTGCAGCCTCTGATGTGAGAGAGGACTTGTGCTCAAATGGCACAGTGCATTTAGAATGGGGATGTGGTGTAAAAGACACACTTAAAAGTCTATGAACCCTATTGTTACAAAATATGATTTGGAGACTGTCCATCCTGATCTCCAGTGGTCCGTGTAGGTTTCCTTTATGCCAAGTGCAACAGAAAGAGTTTCATATTGCTCTTATCCAACAGAGTGGGGAAACGAAAGAAAAGCCTATAGATGTTATAGCCTCACCAGTTTCTTCCATTCATGAAGTGTTATACCTTCTCTTCTTCTTCAGCTTTAACAAAACCCGGGTCCATGAGAGACACCCTGAAGTACAGCAGGATCGAGCACAAAACCAGCGAGACAAAGATCAGTGGCTGCAGCAGCTCCCCGCGCTCCTCTTGCTTTTGCAGATCTGAAAAGTACCGCAGACAAGGAGAGCACTGCTTCCTTGTGAAGCCTTTAGGGCTTTTCTCTCTGCCCTTAACAAACGGTTCCCGCACCCCTACGGGAGGAGCAATGGAAGAGGCCGGTAACGGAACTATCCTTCCTAAAGACACTGTGAGCCACAGGCCCTGTCATTTTGTGACAAAGCTAATAATTTTTTAAAACTGTA
>JANHGB010010902.1:0-13354 GCA_026283785.1 Coracopsis vasa
GGACAGAGCCTTGGGTGACATGGTTTAGTGTGAGGTGTCCCTGCCCATTGCAGGGGGGTTGGAACTAGATGATCTTATGGTTCTTTCCAACCCTAACTGTTCTATGTTTCTATGAAAATGAAGTCATCTCACTATGTCGTTGTAGCAAACTGTGATTCAGCTGCACCTTCCATGCAGTGCAAATCTGGTATACTCCCCATTTTTCCTCGTATGAAAAATGATATCTAAACCCTATAGAATGGTTCAGGTGGCAACATGGATTGAAAAGAAAAAAAGCATACAAAGGCATACAACAAGAAAGGAGTGACTAAATACATTAGGGACTTCTTAGCCTGAAAAAAAGGGTGCTATGATAAAGGTGTACAAGATCAAGAGCTGATGGAGACACCAGGACCAGATCCACTGTTTTGTCTCTTCCCTCCCAGAACTTGGGGGCATCAAATGGGGTGGTGTCATGTTTGAATGAAGGTTAAGCACACTTGCTATACGATGGTTTGAATGTTACAAATCTGCATGGGTTGAAACTGAAACCAGACAAATTTACAGAAGACATACCTCAATGGGTGTTAGATGCAAAGGAAATCCCTGAAATGCAGATTCACGGGGTGTGCGTTCCTGATCTTGCTTCCCCTGTCCCTGTGCTCCTCCTCAGCAATCTGCTGTAACCTAGAGGTGACCAGACTAACTGGTCTAATCCAGTCTGATTCACTCTTGCTGGTTTTCCGTCCTTTTTGGGTTATATCTTTAAATATGGTTTATTATACAATTCTGCTGCATAATAACAAAGCAAAGTCTCCTTCAGACCAAGCCAAGCATTTCAGTTAGTGGCATTTTTCCTCTGCAGCAGCAGCTCAGTGCTGAGCACAGCAGCCACCCACAAAACACTGCCTGCTCTGGCCCCTCCGTGCCATCTACTCAGCTGCCCAAAGAGCTGCAAAGAGCCTTTGGAAGGTTTAAATTACTCCAAAAGTTCACTGAAAGCAGTTTAGCTTCTCAAAGAGTTTTGACAAGCCATTGTGTTTCCACCATGCTTGGTTCCTGCAGCCGTGGGTACCGCATGGAGTGATAAAGGCAGCATCACACCTTGCTATCTTGCCTGAAGGAGCCAGTAGCAAAATCAGGCTGACCCAGCTGAAGGGAATGTTTGTCTGAGCCTGAGATGAGGATCTAGCTCTGTGCCATGATAACGCTCAGGAAGAATCAGTGCAGTATAAGTTACATTATTTGAAATCTATCAGGATGATCATAGTCCTGATGCATCCAGTCAGGCCAGAGAGCTCCTGGTTCATTCAAGAGGCAGGTGATTTTGACTCTAAAATCACAGATAAGTGGCAGAGAAGGTGACAGTGACCACCAACTCCCAGTCCAGCTGCACATCTGGGTGTCACTAAGCATGCGATGACAGCAAACTACCGCACTGCCTACATCACCTCAGAGAACTTCAGCTACATGGCTGCGAGCAAGTAACAAAGCTTCAATTTCCTTAATTCTGAGTGCCAGTTCACCTCATTTAGATTTAGGCATGGTAAACCTTAGCTAGGAGCTCCCCCAGTGCATGATTGAAACCTACCAACCCTGAGAGCAAATGTTTCTTAGGCAGCCCAGTCTTCCAAGCCTAGGAATCCCTTCCAAATATTTGTTGTACATTATGCAAGCCTTCCGCTTCATGCCATCTGCTTAGTTTCTGCTGATTCTGGGTAGGATTTTTTCCTGGGCCACAAAGCTGTCACTACCTGCTATGGAGGAGGGAGTCCAAAGTCAGATTCCTGGCTAATGGCACTCTGATAGCTGGAGCTTCAGTGGAAACTACTTGCTGTGTGCACTGACTAATTTGCTCTAACTACTTTAAAAATATTAACTGCTTAGCTTGAGAAATTAACATGATTATAGTTGACTTTCCTTCCATAAGAGAACAAGACATACTGTACCGCTAATAATAAGGCTAAGGCAGGATAAAAAAACTGTGCACAGTTCTGGGTGGTTTTCTCACATTTTATTCACATTGAATCTGTTGCCTCACTGAAAAGCTTCACTAAAAGATGATAAGGTTTAATCCATTGCTAGTTACAATGCATGGTGTGGACAAATACAAACTATTTTTATAGAAACAAAGACAAATTTTGTTGTTTTGATGTTGATTACTGGGGGGGCTTCCACTGTGGTCTCCACTTAGAATCACGGAGTCATGGAATCATGGAATGGTTAGGGTTGGAAAGGACCTGTAGCTGTGCCTGGGATTGCCCCCACCCAGGTGCACTTCAGTTTGTTGAACTTCATGATCTTGACTGTGCAGTGAGCCTTTTCTCTTTCCTCTAAGAGCTGCTTCACGCCTCACTCATTGCAGCACCGCACCGCCACTGCCAACAGAAAGTGAAAGCTCTGCAAGCTTCTCTAAACCAGGGCTGGCTTCAGGATGGCTTTTTCTTTCCCTTTTCTGACCGACATTTCACTCTCCTCAGAATAAGGAAAGGTAGAAAATGGACACCTTACGCAGGGCGCTGGATTTCTGCATCCGCCACCAGACCATTCTAGGTTACAGCATTGTGTCTCTGATGACAGCTGCTATTGAGTGCATCTTCTTGGCTGTGGTGTTCAAGTGTCCCTGCAATTCTGGGAACATGCTGTATGGCTCTGTCTTCCTCGTTAGTGCCTGCCTTCATCCTCTTCCTGCTTGGCTATATTGTGAACCCCAGGATGCGGTGCCTGCTGACTGGCATCTGCACTCCAGAGAAGAGCTGCCGCTGCAGCTCCTGGGGAACCTTGCTGGCTGCTTCTGCATGCTGCTACAGGTGACAGCCAGAGCTGTGGTGGCCCCCCTCACCTGGCTCGCAGCGGCCCTGCTCAGAGCCAGCTTCTATGAGTGCATGGCCAGTGGGAGCAGCCTGATAAAGAACCTCATGTGTAAAGATAAAGGAGCAGAGTGCCACGAGATGCTGATCAAAATATGCTGTGATGAGAAGTTATAGAAGATATTGAGTGAATTCCTCAGCCTTCAGGCACAGTCCCAGGTAAAGTCTTGCCGCTCTGCTCTTCATCCTATGGGCTTCAACCCTGGCCTCTCAATGTGTGGTGTGCACAGTCCCCTTCTCTCATACTGTATAATTATTAAAGGTACACAATTCGCAAAAAAATCATTCGCAAAAAAACACTACCAGAAAAGTAGTAAGTGTGTATTGGTGCTATTTATTGGTTTCGGATGTTTGCATGGCAGGTGTTTGGCACTGCAGTTTACAAAACCTCTTTCAAAGCTGGTCAGGCAACCAGTCTAGACACCAGAACTTTGCACAGCAAGTTTTCTTCTCATTTAACTTAGGCATGGTGCCAGTCCTTCTCTTTTTCCACTTCTCTAAATACCTCAAACTTCTGTAAGCATTCGTTAGCTGAGGGGAAGCTGAAGTCACAAATAAAGAGGAAGCTGATGTCTCCTTGAAACAGAGAACTGGCAAGTGAAACAAATGACTGCTTGACTACAAATTTTAATGCTTGAACATATTAATAATTTCCTAGAATAGTAAAAACAGGTATTTATCCTGTTAAAGTGTTCTTGTGCTGAAGGCAAACTGCATGATCAAAAAATTAGCACTTGTGGGTGGAATTATTTGTTTGAAGTGAAATGAAACCCCCAAATTTTGGCAGCACTCCAGTCTGATTTCTAGGTTTATTTGGTCATTATCTAGTAGAAAAATCAGGTTTTGTCACTTTTCTCATTAAAATATTAAGGCTAGTTCCTGGAGTTAAGTTTAGAAGAGATTCTAAGTATTTGGATTTTTATAAGTTCCTGTTTAGTACAAAAGCTTATTAAAACAATTAAAATATTTACACTAAAAAAAAAACCAACCCAGAGCAAACCAAAACAATAAAAGTGTTTAAATGATCATATTTAGCATGCTTCTCCTCCAAGAAAAAGGCAGAAAAGGGGCAAATTCTATACAATGGAATTCAGAAAGGAGCAAAACGAAAGAAGACTGACTGTAACTAGTGCTGCAATGAAATCTAAAAGAAACCAGCCAAAAAAACCCAGAAAAATGTGTGATACCAAAAATTTGTGACATCACTTTTATTAGTGACCAATCATAGAATATTATATCAATATTTTTAATATCTGATCTACTTGCAATAAAATTAAGAACAAACAAGAGCACAACTCATTTTTCTTTAGTATTTAATATTTTTCACTTGAAAAAAGAAAGCCTGAGGTGAAAGGGGATTCCTGGAGTTTCCAGCTAAGTACCACTGGGTACTGGAGGAACCAGCATCTTCTAGGACACCCACTTTAGGGGGGGCCTCTGAGACTTACCTAGGGATGTTGAAATCATGCATGAAACAAGAATGAATTCCCATATTTGATAGTCAAATCCATGTCCTGCATACAAGCACACAGGACACAAGGCCATTTTTCACAGGCTCAGATATGAGAGAGAGCAGTTACTTTCCAAGAGCAGATAAAACACAGTCAGCAGGTGTAGTTCACAGCACCAGAGGTGAACAGAGTGATTCTGCACCCTCTATACTGTAAATCTGACTACAACTGCAGAAACTGCTGGTCAGTATCTTGCCTTTAAAGTTAAGAAAGCTGGATATAAATGAGGAAAGAACTTCACCTTCTCATTTTTTGGTATTCATCCTCAATCCAACAACCAGCTCAGGGGTGCACAACCTTTTGAAAGGCTAGCTGAACTGTGTGCATGGAATCCCCTCAAGAAGGCTGTTACAGGCACTCCAGGGTGGGTTTGCTGACAATTTTCATGTCTGCTTCAATGTTAAGTTCTATACTCCTACATTCGACCATGCAAAACCACCATTAACTCATCTATCTGTTTTCCCAGCTGATAGGATGGTTCCTGATTATTACCATCATGACTGTGGCACTGATTGCGAAGTGTATCAGCCACTGCTGCTCCCCAGTTAGCTATCTTCAGCTCAAGTTCTGGAAAACCTACTCAGAAAAGGAATGCGAGCTCTTTGAGGCCAAGGCTAAAGAGCATGCTAGCAAGCTGTCAGAAAGAAATGTGTGTTGCTTTTTTGAAGCCGCTGACCCAGCACCGTTTCAGACCGCCAGCAATGAAGACTGGTGGAAGATTTCATTTTTGTATGCTTTCAATTCGCAAGAGCAGCATTACAGCATGCTACACAAGTATGTTAACACAAACAGAGGCAGCAGAGTCAGACTTGGGAAAGGAGATCAGAATCCTAAAGTTTTAGGATATGTGGATGAAACGGTTGCAAGTCAATCAGAGTTTTAATGAAACAAATCCTTTGCAATACTGGCAATCTTTCAACCCTACTGATAGGAGTCTTATTCTGTGCTCTTACTGAAATCTACACAAATTGTATGTAAAAGCTAATAGTTGTAGCCCTCAGAAGATTTGTTTAAAAATGCACTTTACTACCTTTGCTTAAGTACATTTAAATAAATACATCTGTCATGATGGAAGTTTTCATACGTTGTTGTTCATTAAGAACCGCATGTGCAAAATAATCATCATCCACAAAGATGTCCGCATGTACTCTGTCAAATTCTTACCAAACATCTTGGGGGCATTTGGCAGCTGGACTGACAATACCAAACCTTTGTACTTGGCAGTATCAAAAAGGCAAAACGGAATGGAAGTTTTGATAAGAAATTCATCTTAGTTTATTAGCTCTGGCTTGACAACGTATCTTTCGTGGGAGCTTAGCGCAAGCTCTAGACTAAAATACTTTCAGTCAATTGGTGTCTCAAGGCAAGGACTGTATTTTTTAAAACCTTGGAAGCAATCAGCATTTTGGAACTACCTGTGCATGTCGAAGGAATCCATCAGAATGATTTCAGCTGCTTATACTTTCTATAGATGAGCAAAAGAACTTCAGCCAGTTCAGTTTTTCTCTGAAAAGCTGTTTGTTTAGAGAGCATTCTAGAGGTGAGTCTGGGCTTTTCCCAGAAATCTCTTTCTAGACAGTAAACTCTAACTTGGAAGCTATTCAGACAGAGAGAAATACCACTAAGTTGTTTGTTACAGATATTTTCCAAAGAAGGAGGAAAGAAGGGAAGAGTCTATTTTTACTAGCTGAATGTAACTTGTTTGGAAGCTTGATTCTTATTTTAAACTGAAAATGCAACACAAGATCTAGTTTTCTATGTAAAAAACAACTTTAAAAAGCATTCATTTTGTCACAGAGTCAGTGACTTGCTCAGTGCTCTTTCCCTTCTAAGAAACCTGATGATAATGACAAGTATCCAACTTGTTACTTGTGCCTCCAGGAAGCATAGTTCAGATAAAAATGTTCCATTTTACCTCTCCTATTGAAGAGTTCATCTGTTCATTGACATCTAAGGAAAGGTAAATCTACTGTGGAATGTCATAAACAGGAAAGAAACAATGTCCCGGTCCCACCACAGTGAGTGCCAAAATGTTCCTTGTTGCAGCAGGGCCAAGGGTTTAGCTTAGAGATATAATAAAGTACTTCAGGATAGACCTAAAAGCCTCCAGGAACAAGCCATGCCTTATTCCATCTCCTGACGAGAAACTGAAGTGAAAACACCCTCAGAATTCACGTTAATCCTCTCAGCTGCATCTGAGTGGGGATTTGCCACTTCCTAATCACAGTAGCAACTGCCAGGGTCTCATTAACAAAGCTGCCTTTCCAGGGAAGACACAGAGCCAGCCTTTCTAATTGAAATCAGTAAGGAAAGTCTTCAAATGGAATTGCATGTATATCTTCAAGTTTGATGGCAATGTTGGCAGTCCATTTTTCACAGATAAAGTGACTTTTGGGAGAAGGAAGATACTATGTATAAGGATAGAAGCAGGTATTTATATATTGGTTTTGTATGCAGTCATGTTCGCACTTTTATTTTTTTCTCACCTTCATGTAACACTCATATCTTCTGTATGTAATTACGTTTATAATGAAAGAAACTGTAGAGATAAGCTTAGCACATTTGTCAGTGCTCTATTAGATACCTTCAAAAGAAGAACCTATGCTAAATTGAAACATGGAGGAACACTTCTGTGAATATGCTACCAAATGTGACAAGCAAAAACTGTGTGCATAGGGTAGCTAATGTCAGCAACTAATGGTAAGGTAGTGTGGGTCACTGTTTTGTTCATTGTTTATTACCATTTTTCTAACTGACATTTACTTACTCCATCTTTAGAACACAATGGATGAGGTGATCCAGTGTAGGAAGAAAATACAAAAAAAGGTAACGGCAAAACATGTGTGCATCAAGCATGTCTGCCCAGCACAGAGCTGATCCAGGAGGAATGACTGCTGCATGACCAGATGTACAAGCAGGATATGACATGAGCATGAACCAGTATTCAGACCAGCCCGGCAGTCTTATGTTACATCTTGGCTTGATCTCAAATCTGTACTACCTTGAATGGCTCAGGCATTTCTGTTACATGTTCATTTGAACAAAAGAAATTTATCCTTCAAACCTTACCATGTCCAAGTAGAAGTAAAAATTTCCTTGGGCTGTTTATGCTGAAATGCTGAAACCTAAAGAAACACCTTTGATGTCCTATATAGAGCATCACTGCAAATCTTTGACACTGAAGGAAGAGGAGGAAGCCTTGGCCACACCAAAGCCAGTGTGGAGAGACTGCAAAGGCCTAGGATAATGCTAATGGTCCTTGCTTTAAAAATATTAATATCCAGCCCTGATTTGGCTGGCTAATGCCTGCAGGCAGAAACTCTTCAATAGGCCCTGAATATACAGGAAACAGCAGAGGTGTCACTGCAATGTGGTGGCTGAATTAGCTGGTGCAGACCTCAACAGAAAATGTTACCATAGGTGAGTGCAGGTACACGCACCTGCATGCAAGTGTAATGTAACAGAGGGTTAAGTAAGAGAATTACATCTTACAGAATAGGTTATTGTTTTTCAAGGTAATAATGAAAAGAGAAGAATGTTTGGTTGGCAGGATTTTGCTGGACAAAAGAAAAACGGCCATTGCTTTGTAAAGGATCTTTCTGTGGTCAGCCAAAGTCACCACATGTCCACCTCAGCCAGCTGGGCATAACTAGCAGGCAGGGAAATCAGGCAAATTCCTTAAGACTTTTCAGCCCTGATTGAAGGGGAATAAAAAGGTAGGAAAATTTTCTTTTTCCTGGTTGTTATATGTTGTCACATGCTGTAACTCCTCTTTTGTACCAAGTAACGGCATGTTGGGCTGAGCCCAAGGCTGGGTAATGGATAGCTTAGGTTTTGCTCTGTACAAAATTGCTCTCTTAAAGCTCCATTACACTAAACCACCACTGTACGACACTATTAAGATAAAGGGAGAAACATTATCATGAAGATCATACAGATCTGGTGGAAATGAACCCCACTGTCCCCACGATAAGAGGTGCACCTCACTTAGCAGGATTAAAAGGTAAACAGACTGAGGGAAAAATAGGAGATGAGGGTAAAAATCACAGCAATAAAATCAGAGTTCACTCTGGGCTTCACTGAACTGTACTGAGGGTTTGTATTTCAGCTTAAAACAAGTGCTTCAGTGAAAAGTTAAGCTGGCCTTGAGGGTCATACTGTGTCCTACTGTGCTAGGACTTGGGGTTTTGTCCAACCCTCACTCAGATTATTTTGCATTACACAGGACAACATTAAACCTTCCCTATAACTCAGGTCTCCCCAAGGCTGCTATTTCTCTGCTTCCCAGTCGTGTTGTGGTAACAAGTCCACTGCAAAGGGGAAGATGTAAGAACAGACACAACAACCAGCAAACCACTTGTGTGGCAATCTCTGAATTTTTATTTGAGTTTCCTTAGGTGAGTACAGATCCACAGTGACAACACATTAAATATGCCATGATTTGTTCAGTTTGGTCGTAAGACCAGTGCTCTTGAAGAGCAGGCTGACATGAAAAAGACCATAGCTCGAAGCAACACAAGCACTGCTGCAGCTCTCAGAGTGCTGCAGCCTGATGCACATGCACGCATGGGGCTGAACAGCCATGCTGGCAAAAGTGCACTTGGGGTCTGAAAGAGCTGTAATGGACCAAACAGGCTCCTGCATCAGTGAAGCCACATCCCTCTCTGGTTTCAAAGCAGGACATCCGGTATGGAGGACAATGAATAGCAAACCATCACTCATCAAAACCCGCACCTGGCAGCGAGACACTGCATCCAGGAGTCACAGCAGATTAATTCATTATTCCTAACCACAAATAGCCAGGGAAATAAAGCACCACCTAGCAACCATGCTTTGAAACATTACCAACAAACAGAAAGGGAAAAGGTGGTCATGTTTAGCTGAAAACAGATGGTGTCCAAATTAATATTTTGCATCCAGAGTGCACTAAATACTGAGATAAACTTCCACTCAGCTCAAGAGCATGGTTACGTGAGAAGGAAGGGCAGGCCATTTTGATCTTTTACACTGGTATCTGTGTCATGACAATTAACATTACTCTGCCTCTGCTCTGCCCCTCCTGTTTGCTGCCCAGCTCTCTTCACCTTTCAAATGTACGACTGGTGCACCTGGCTCCGCGAAACCATTTTTACCCTGCATGTCGTCTTCAGAAACAAAAGGTGCAAAATATCCCTCAGCATGGGTTTCTCCCAGTATTTCTTTCACTTATTTCTTTTGTGCTTTCTGTCTTCAGCCTTCCTTAAAAATGTAATTCCTATTTCTGTCACAGCATCACCCTTCAGCCTGTCCTGGAGGAAGGTAACTTCTGCTGCTAAGTGAACCTGGAAAGAATCAAGTCTGATCAGTTAAGCAAAGAAATGCCCAGTTTCCCCCACTCCTCCAGAATAACGAGCTTTCTCTCTCTATCACAAGGGGACCCCCTTCTCAGGATTCATGAGAAGCAGATTTCTAGATTGTTTTAAAATAACTTTCCCAACAAAGTTAGTAAAAACCAAGTTTATGTACACTGAAATTTGTATAATACATTACCCTTCATTCCAGTGCTTTGCTTTCTTCTCAGAACCTGTATTGTATGATGAACTTGATGATTTTGTGATCACAAAATTTCCTGGTCATGTACTAATAATACTTTTGTTAACTTTTATAATAACTAATAATAACATTTTGTTAATTAGTCACACTGTAATTCCTGGAATGATGTACATGTATAATGTTTGTGCAGATTTTGCTTTCTTGAAACATAAGGCATCTGACAAATTAGGTATTGACAGAAACATAAAGCAGCCCAGGAATTAGATGTAGACATTTAATCTGAGAGAGAGGTTAAACACTAACAAATTTCCTTCATTTACCTGAGCAAGTGGCTTTGCTTTCCTGTGTTTCTGCATATTAACAAAGAATGGAGAAAACAGATGGGCATTTCCTTACCATTTCCAAGGCACCTCGAATCACCCCACAGAGGAGGTTACAGTAGCAAAGTGATGCTCGTTCTGCTGGCAACTCCTCAACAAAATCCACTAGTGGGTTTTTGTCCAGGATTAAGGAGAATTCATTTCCTGCTGTGTTACTGCAGCTCACACTAGGAGTGACCCCAAGGTACATCTTGAAAGCAACCTGCAAAAGGATGAAACTGCTGCTTGAATCTGTTGTGTGCAAGCATAGGTGAAATTTTAGATGCAGCATCCTGTAGACCAGCTCTACCCCAGGAAAATAGGGGAAGGGCCAGACAAGCTGGAAAGCAGAGTTGTCCGTTCTAGAATCAGCTTGAGCCAGAGATGCAAATCTGGAGCTATGTGAAGTACAGCAGAATGCTGCCTATTCCATCTCTGATGTTCCTACATTTACAACTCAGCACCAAGTGGTTTTACTGTTATCACTGGTCTTTCAGTCATGTCACACTCCGCTGGGACCATTAGCACCTATATTAGGTCATTCACTGCACTGGCAGCAACTTTGATAATCACAGCTCAAAGAACTCCTGCAACTGGTATCTGTTTTTACTGTGATCTTCATCTGCAGTCATGAAGAAAACCAACAACCCACCAAGAATAAGACTGCCAAGACTGCAAACTTACTTGATTATAGAGAGCATTACTTGCTTTCCTTCTACTACTGACGACTGTTACTGTAAATGTGCAACATCTGCTTTGGTAGCGGAGGGGTCTCCTGTGAGTGCATTTCTCCAGACAGTGACATCACCGCATTATCTAGACAGCGTGTATGCGGGCAGGCTAGCAGCAGGCTGTTCCTCTGGAGAGCTCTCCCCTGCTACATACTACAGACTGCTCCAACCAAAGATAAAAGCGTCTTGATTTTTACCTCTCCAGTGAGTATCAAACATGGATGCTTTCCAAACAATCCTGAAGTTCTTTATAAACCAGAAAACCGCTATAGGTTACAGTTTTATGGCACTGCTGACAATGGGAGGTGAACGTGTGTTTTCTCTTGTTGCTTTCAGATGTCCCTGCAGCAATGAAAACTTCAGGTATGGTTTGGTATTTCTTTTCTCTCCAGCTTTTGTTTTGCTAGTTATTGGATATTTCTTGAACAGCAAGACCTGGAAACTCTTTACAGGCTGCTGGGCGAACCCCAGAAAAATATTCCCCAGAGGGAATATCTGCCATTTCTTTTACATCTTCGGACAAATCACTTTAAATGCTCTGGTAGCCCCTGTGATGTGGCTTTCTGTGGCTTTGCTCAACGGGACCTTTTATGAATGTGCCATGAGTGGCTTGAAGAATCCTGCCTACTTACATGCAGTTTGCCAGAGCAAATCTGCAGAGTGCTTTGAAGAGCTACACAAGATTGCCTGTGACAAAAGCTCCATGCCCTTTTCAGAGAGTGATGAACTGAAACGAACTCTTCAAGCGCAGTCCCAGGTAAGAAAAATAAATAAAGAGCGTTATGCAGCTTGTACTGTCACTGTGATTTATCTGTGGAAGATCCTGATGTCAGATGCTAAGATAAAACCATCGGTTTCACATAAACAAAGTTTTGGCATGATGCAGCCTTGCAAAATACAATCAATACATCTTTTAGTTCAGTTTGAGCTCTGCCACACTTCCTGGGGGTCCCCACTGATGGCAGGATCAATAAGACCAGATAACTTAAAGTTTTCTTCCTGAATGAAGATTGCTCTAAAGAGAAAAAACTGCTGGATTGTTTAGGAGGCTGAATTAACAGATGTCAGACCATTAAAGGGGTCTGTCCTACTAAAAAATCCATGCCACATTCTCCTATTTTATATCATCCTGATTACAACAATGAAATCTTAGGTCACTAACAGTAGAAAAATACTGGAAAATAAGACATGTGACAGATTTATGGCTGCTTACATAATATGTTTCCATTTGTATTCCTCATGTTCATGATGCCAGATGAGAGGATGTTTTTATCCTGCTTGGAGGAAGGGAGAAACACTAAAATAAAATACGCAGAACATACAAAGCTGAGATTGTATTACATTTCACTACATGTGTGTCAAACAGTTCTGATCACTGCCTTGTAATGTAAATAAATTCAGAGACAAAAAATAAAAACTAAGGGGGAAAAAAAAAGGGCTACAGAAAATGATGGAAAGATGATTGCCAGCAGGAAGGAAAAACTGCAGAGCCAGCAACTTTTTGTCAGACAATTGTATCCACCTGGAACTATTTCCTCCCTGAGAGCTGGTTTTGTTTTCAAGTCCTCATGCAAATAGGACTGGAATGCAGCCAAAGCCTGCACTGCAGACAAAACAATTTATTTGAGAGGTTTAGAAGGAAATAACAAATAGTTGTTATGACTTTAAGCTGTATGTACAGGAAATAGTTAAAGACCAGTGACTCAGTTTATAGCAAGCAAATATATGAGTTCATTCTCCGAGCTGCAAGAAAATGAAAAGCTGCTAAAAAGAACAGTTTCTCAAATATCCATAGAAATCATCAGTCAGTACAAAGGGCTGGAAAAATAAAAGAAAGTGAAGCTATTCTTCCATACTAGTCCCTAAGAATAATTATTTGTCAAGATTCTCTGTTTCCCAGAGGAAACTTGCTATATTCCCTCAGCTAAACACATATTTTTACTGGCAGTTATTTTTTTAACATCAGTGCAGGAGTTCACATGGGAAAGGTTGCAGCTCTCCACATGAGCACTATTAAAGCATGGGAAATCAGTTCCAGCCCATAAAGGTCTCCAAAACCTAGATTTTTTCCACACTGGAGTTACACACTGGAATTTGTTCTACTGTTTGAAAGCTATGGTTTGGTTTTTTGCAGATGTTACACATTGCAGTGCAGTAGGTGGGTAAAACTATTGGCTAGCCCAGTGTCACTAGGAATGAAAACATTGCATTCAACCTTGCTCTCCTTAGAAAAGAACATCCCACAGTATCAATTTCAGCGATACTTTCCCACCCCCAGCCCCTGCTCTAATCCTGGAAATATCTCTTTCTTTTAAAATGTTCTTAACAGAATTTTGTCAAACTGAAGTTCTACCAAAAAACCCCAAAGTTCT
>JANHGB010010902.1:13409-24222 GCA_026283785.1 Coracopsis vasa
ACACAATTCTGTCAATCTGAAGTTACTACAAAAAAACCCCAAAGTTCTCTGAAAATACAGCAACTATTTCTAATTCAGCGTAGATGAACTGTGCTGTACTACAGTGGCAACATAAACCTGCCAACACATACAATATTTCTTCTTTCTCATGCCCTCTCCTCCCAGCATTCTCCCAGGACTGGGCAAGAAGGTAATTTTAAACCAGTTTTGGCACAAAAATTATTTTCTGCTACAAAGGGCTGATTCATCAAAGTCAAAAAAAGTTCACAAGAATAGCGTAGATTTCAGTGAATCTCCTGATACAAGAAATTGGGAACACTTTTTAAATTTAAGCCCATCTTTTATATTGCTGTTTGCTAATTATTTTTGATTGTTTGGGGGGTATTTTTTATTAATTAAAAACATTTTAATTTAACATTAAAAAGAAGCCTGAAAACAACACATCTAAAAATAGTCACAGTTTAAGAGATTGACTGACCTGGGACAAAAGTTACTTACCCTTTTTGGTATTGTAATTCATCACAATTCAGAATTGTGTCAATCCTAATTCTTGCTGAGTAATTTTATTTCAGACTTTCAGGAGACAGAAAACCGTTTACCATCTAGTGATTGTGATATTTTATTTTCTTTATGAACTTTTCCCTTTGTGTGACAAGAGACCCAGGAGGAACAGCAAGCCCTCTGTACAAAGTGTGGTCACTCTGTCAGACACTCTTGATGTAAGGAGCATTTTCACTTGGTCCTTTTTAACCTGAACCTCATTTTGTTTGTCTTCTCAGATTTTAGGTTGGTGTGTGATAGTTACCACAGTTCTTCTCTCCCTGCTAACCACTTGCTGTGTCAGCTGCCAGTCAAAAGTCAGTCACCTCCAGCTGAAGTTCTGGAAGGTGTATGAGGGGAAGGAGAAGGAGCAACTGGAGCAGATTTTCCAGCTGTATGCCACGAAGCTAAGCGAGAGAAACCTGAAGTGCTTTTTTGAGAACAAGGAACCAGAAGCGATTCCCCTGCCATCTTTTCAGGCATGGGAAGATGCTTCCCAGCTCTACTCTTTCAGCAGTAGCAAACAGTATTACAGCACAATTCACAGGCTAGTTGAAGATGGCCAGAAAGAAATCAATGAGGAAGGAGAGACAGCCCTGGACTTTGTAGACAGTAGGGAAATACCATAGAACAAATATGTTTTCATTTTTTTTATATCTTGCTAATATAGCATACTTCTAGGTGGTTTCATCTCTGCTTTTTCTTCATCATGTTCTCTCCCAGTTACAAACTCGCTCAAAAGGATGGAATGAAGTTATTTCCCAACATCAATGAAAATTCCTCCATGCAGTCCTCCATAGCACCGAAGGTTCATACTCTACTGATGTTGCTGGCTACACATCAACAGCTGACAGCAAAAAGAGATGGACAATGACTTGTGCAAGAGGGTTTTAACAATCTCCTATGTGAAAGGCACTATAGTATGCTTGTCCTATGTAAATCAAGAAACTACTAAGAAGTAACACCATTTAAAAGATGTGAATATAATAATGGAAAATGTGTGTGGCTTTCTGACAGCCCACAGAAACTAAAGATCTTGCTTCTGAGTCATTTGCAGGCCATTTGCAGGTACAGCATTTTCTTGAGGCATCAGTGGTCACTCAGGGCATCTCAGTGTCTTTGGACTCCTGCTGCACCTAGTTGACCATGGATGGTCACAGTGATCAGTCCTACTCTTCTAGTCCCTGAGACATCTCCCTGGGACATGGGGCAGAGACCTCCACTGACAGGGAAGTGCCAGGTAATTTTTTAGACAAATCTTACAGCAGAAGTGTATATATGGTACCAAGGACTTGAAATTACCAAATGATTCAGCATTTTCGTACGTTTGTTAAAAAATAACATCCCATTTTGAAACATGATCAGCTGTTATTAGTGCTTTGTTACAATAATGAAAATACATCACTGATACTTTGCACCGTAGAGTACTCGGTATTATCTTCTCCCAGTGAAAATTTCTCTTTGTATGGGCATAAAGCTCTTGGTGGGTTTGAGTGGGTTTCGGGCACTGGGTGCCTGAAGAACTCTGTAGTACTGTTTGTACTGGACCTGCAGACAGTGTACGACAGAGGGCCTGGAGGGAAATCCCACATTTTAAGACAAGAAAATATTTTTGCAGCAGGCTTATTTTTGTCTGGAGTAAGAGGGACCAGCAGCAATGCAGGTTGTGACAAATGCACAGTCAGTGCTTCTGACAAATGTGTTTCACCCCAGAGTCCTATGATTTACCTCACCCATTTGGAATTCACCACGTGGCTCTCACACAGGGTATCCAGGGTGTCTGGGCAGGCTTTTATGCAGCATTTAACTATGAGTCTCCTTGAGTTTGCAAAGAATCATATTTTTGCTCTGCTCAAATCAGTCCTTATCAACAAAACAGGGTACTCTGCCCAGCTGTTCTCATACTCACTGGTCTTCTTCAGCAGAGATATTTAAAAACAAATCCAACAGCTAATTCCACTGTGTGCTTAAAATCATCTGTGTGTTTTGAAGAACTTGTGGTCTTTGAGCAAATGTTTTAAAGCTTTTTATCCCAGCTGACCTACTTTGCAGCAGACTTGGAACATGTTATGTGCCTAAATGTACCTGTGCTGTAAGCACAGGCACAACATTGCCAACATGAAAGTCACAACAGCAAGCATGTCTGACACTATCTCTGGCTCATACACTTTTTTTCTCCCCAGGCTTCTCTCCTGGTATAGCAAGTATTTCCAAGGTACACATTCCTTTCCATTTGTCTTCTCTTTCTCTATGAGAGATGCCTCAACATCTACTGCCCAACTTCATATCACCTCCTCCCTACATGCAAGGGGAGAGGAAACACCACCGAACAGGATGTCCCCACTGCTCAGGCCAAACTTCCCTTGCCAAAGTTGTCTTTCCACCTCCTTCCTCACTGGTACCACAGAAAACCAAAGCAAGAAGGGATGCAAAGGACAGGCCACTAATTAGGTTAAAGAGCTAATAAAGAAATATTGGAAACAAGTGGGTTGATGCAAGGTATACTGTGGTATAGCTGGGACAGAGATGCAAAAGCAGAGATGGCAAAGGGAAAGGTGGGAGGACAGAGGGATCCTGCTTGGGCATCCTCTTTTTCTTCAGGAGAAAGCTCAAAGCTCTGCACCTGAGTAGCCAGGACCACCTGAAACAGGAGTGTTTCCTAGTATGGCCTTCTCCTTTATTATGGAGGGGCAAAATCAAGGTGCATTCTCCTCTCCTCAGCTCTACCCTTCTTCATGTTCACAGGTAGCTCATGTTGAATGTGCCTCCTTGTCCAAGAGCAGCTGCTAACACTGTACTGCAATGTGTGCCTGGTAGGAGCCTGAGTCTCTCACTGAAGCTTATTCCCAGGGCTGTGTTATTCTGAGTTGTCTTATCAAAATGCCTGACTTAATGCAATCAGCATGTGGATACTTCTATAAAAAGAAACAAAAATAAAAGCCAATTTGATGTTATGTTTTCCACTGGAATCTGGTTTTGGCAAATTCAACTTTGTCCTTCAAGCAGCTATCACAAAAGCTGTTTTGTATCAACACTGTCCCTGAATTAAAGCTCAGCAGCTACCATGGCAGCTTGGAAAGAGATAAAGATTATTGTCAACACTACCCAAAACAAACTGGAAGGAAAAAAATCAAACAGCAGAATCAACATTTTCTCTTGGAAAATTTAGGTTTTGCATTAACCCTGATGTCCACCAAAATATGAGTGTACAAATAAACAGGAAACTTCTGTTCAATTCTCTGTTCTTTGTCCCATAGTTTACTATTTCTTCCCCTGTGTGAGAACTCAATTTTCTCATTTAAATTCTCTTAACTCTTCTTCCAGTGCACATCTGTGGCTCCATCAAACTTCAAGTCTTTGTTATAAGAGCAGAAATTAGTTAACCATGCTAAGCCCTCATATGCTTTCAATTTAGTTTCAGCTGTACTTTGCACTTTGGTATGATGAATCTGTCCAAATTCTATTATTAAAATTTCTGGTGTAAAAGAGAACTCACATGGAAACTGTACAAAACCAATAGCTGGTTTGCAATGGAGCACCAAATTAAGGCAAAATTGCAAAGCTATAATGAAAATTGTAAAAAAGTCTCAGCAGAAAAAATAATATAAGCACATAAGTCATGCAATGGATATGGACATTTTTTTAAAACCAGGGTATGACTGGACAGAAATGCCTTTAAAAGTACCATACACAACTTCCCAGAGAGTAAAACAAAGGTTTTTTAGAATCTTCCTTTGTGACTCCAAAAGACAGGGAAGTAAAATGAATGTGCAGTTTTGAAAGTTGCATCTCTAAGTCTGTCTCATTTCTATCTTTAAAAAATGGAAGTAAAAAGAATCTCTATTTAGACATGTACACAGGCTCACCATCAAAATGACACCCACAGAAAGCAAATTTTCATTTGAAAATGTTACTTGCAACTCTATAGGATTATATATTGCTTAACATCAAAGAAGAAATCTATGCAGTCAGAATTAACAATGTACCATTGCCCTTTTTCAAAGTCTCAAACAGTATCCAATCTCTCTCAAGCAGCAAGAACAAAATTCATTAACATTTTGATGGTGCTGCAATACTGTCCAGAATTAGCAAAATATTTAGGAAGCCACTAACTCATCAGTATATACTATTGAGGACTTTTCACTACAAAACAGCGTGTGCATAAGTAAAATTGCAAAGTAAGTGATAATACAGACTATTAAAAAATTTATCATTTTAGATGACATAATAACAAGATTAATGAAGGACCAGAATTAATCTGTTTAGAAAGGGAAAGGCAGCCAAATAACATTTTTGCTAGCATACTTTTCATTCTTAGTACTTTTCCACAGTCAGTGTTTGGGAAGAGCAAAATGCTTTAAAGGTCTTTCCATCTGTTGCAGATTCCTTGTTCTCACAAACTTTTCTTTACTCTTTACAGTGCAGAACTTTATTTTCCAGTTTACTGTCTATAACTTAGCACAGCAACCTGTTGTATGCATTTCCCTCTCACTGCTGAGATCTGAAAAGCAACATTTACCAGCTTTGCAAATTCTGCCAGCCTCTGCCAGACTTTCAAACTAGCCATATGTCAATATATAGAGACCTTGTGTGCCAGGGTCTCCCATAAGAAGGTGAATCACACCTCTTGGCCCAAAAGCTCTGGGCTTGGGGATGACATGGTTGGATTACCCCAGCCCTGTTGGTCCCCAAGGGCCTCTCAACAAGCAGCTGCAGAGCCATATGCTTGCTGTGCTTAGGGGGTACTGAGCTTCAAAAGAGCTTCCATCTCTTCAGCCACTGCTTTTCAGCAAGGGATATAGCCTTAGGCACAGCACTGTATGAACACAGCTACAGAACTGTGAGCCAGCACTAGTTCACTGCGGACCAGAGGGTATGGCCCAGCTGCTCCCACCTGTAGCACGCACAGACACCTCCTGGGTCATGATGACATTACTGTCTAGGATTAGATCTAAAACCAGAAGCTGGGGTGTTTTTACATCTCTTTCAATCAGATAAATGTTAAGGTCTTACGAGAAAATTTGATTTTGTAGGATTATAGAGAAAAATTATCATCTCATTTCAAAAGTAATCCTCAGCTATACTCAGATCCAAATTCTGAATCCAGTCCTGGACATCATTTATTCAACTGAGCTTTGTTCTTGTCCTGGTTTCAGCTGGGATGGAGTTAATTTTCTTTCCAGCAGTGCTGTGTTCTGGCTTCAGTCTGAGAGCAATGCTGATAACACACCGACGTTTTAGTTGTTGCTAAGCAGCACTTACCCTGATCAAGGCCTTTTCAGTCTCATGCCCTGCCAGAGAGGAGAGGCACAAGAAGCTGGGAGGAAGGAGAGACAGGACACCTGATCCAAACTAGCCAAAGGGATATTCCGTACTGCAGAACGTCATGCCCAGTATATAAACTGTGGGGACTTAGCTGGAAAGGACCAATCGTTGCTCAGGAAGAAGCTGGGCATTGGTCAGTGGGTGGTGAGCAGCTGTATTGTGCATCACTTGTTGGGTTTTTTTCAGGGGGCAGTGTCTATTCTTTCCTCTTTCTCTCTCCCCCTTATAATCATCATCATCATCATCATCATGTTACTTTTGCTTCAATTATTAAACTATTCTTATCTCAATGCATGGGGGTTTACCTTTTCTCTTATTCTCCTCCCCATCCTACTGTGGGGGCGGTGGAAAGAGTGAGTGAGCAGCTTCGTGTTACCCACTTGGCAGCTGGGGTTAAACAGCAATAGTTCGTAATACCATTCCTCAGTTGCTTTGCATTTTCTTACCCCAATTTGCCAGTAAGCAGAAAGCCTACTTTTACATGGCCTGGTATATCTTTTTTTATTCAATCCCAATTGTAACCACACAAAGTCACAGCACCAACACAAGAAGTTAGTGAGCACCACGGAAAATCAGTGCAGAGGAACTCACTTTGGCTCATTATCAAAACTTGTCCCTTTTCCATTCCAGCAAAAGGCAGCAGTAAATCCCAGGCTTTGCAGTCTGAACCACTGGTTGACGTTTTAAGCCCTCAGTCACTGCCTTAGGTGCACCTTTCTTCTTGTATTTATTTCTTAATATGGCAAGCTGGCTTTGTACTCCTTATTCTTTTTTCCTTAGCTTCATCTCTTTCCATTTCCACAGGGAATACTGACAGCCTGATCTTACAGACTTCTCCTTTTCTTTCCATAGGACTGCAGGATAACTGCTATGTTTACAGGACATTTGGCTCTAACTATTTTAACTGATTAACTGCCTTAATCACTTTAACTTTGAACTGGTTTTACTCTACACACTCACCCTCAAACAGATTTCTACCTCAGAAGAGTTAGTGCAGTTAAGTATTTAAGCACTTTCTCCTGGCTGAGAGCGCTACTGTTGAAGAGTTAAAGAGATCATGTACATTGCCCTGCAATTCTGAACCAGTAACATTAACAGCATATTTGCAGTTACTTGCTGGTCATTTTACATATGATTTGTTGGTATATGCCTCAGACAAATGTGCTTGAAGACTATATAAAAATGTTTTGTCAAACAAAAGTGAAAATGTTTTCCATACCACATTTTGTCTTAGAAAGGATATTGTCATTACAGGACTCCTCTTTTAGTTTGCTAAAAATAGTCTTTTCAAGAGACTGTATGTGCTTTAAAGTTTGTTCCAATTTTTCCAAGTAATTTTATTTCTCTCAGTTAGTGTCTTTTGAAGTACAACCTGCAGAGAAATAGAGTATTTTTCCTTACTTTGATGGTTAATTTCTTGCTGTATTTTGTTGTTGAATAACCTGTATTTAACTGTACTAATGCATTTGTAAATAAGGGAACCATGAGGCATAAGACCCAGAAAAACAGATATCCGGAATATAAGTGAAAATCCAGAGAAAATAAAGTACAAATACCACCTAAAGAACATAAAAGTGAAAAAAGTGTGATTTTGCAGCCTGGCATAATTTTTTAATGAGATGGTATATTTTAATACAGTGATTGAAATGCTGCTTGTCTTGTGGTTTTCATTCAGATGCTCTCACTATCTCAAATGGATCCTCTACCGTGGCTCAGCTTCTCCAGAGGAAGAACTTTGTTATATATCATCCTGACCTACAAGTCCAAAATACACTTTACTTCAGGAAGAAATATAGTTTCCACTCTTTTATGAGCTAATGGGATCTGGCTGGTTTTTAATAATTAAAGTCACCTTTTCCTGCTTTAAACTTGCAGATAGTGGTGTACATGTGTGCTGGGCACGTGTGCACTTTGTAGCCCTACCAGCAACAGCAAATGCAAAGAGGTCCTTTCTCTAATTGTGTGACAGCCATCAAGTTTCTCTGTGACAAACATTTTTGGAATCATAATGTACCTTCTGCCCCTCTGTTTCATTCAGATGTAACACAGATATTTCTGACATGATTAACGTGAGCAGGACGACACACCATCTGATAACAACCACATATACTTTGATCTAAGATATTCCTCTATAACCAGCATACACTGGGGCCTTACTTCACTGTATAGAGAGCCTGCTGCTTCGCAGTTCTGCAGTTGGTGGTTAAACGTGATGCTTACATTTAGCTGATGCTGCCGATAATTCTCAAGCAATGAAAGCCAGGCACATTTTTGTCTCCTAAAATAAGCCAATGGAAATTAATCTCAGTTCAATTAACTGATGCGCAGATCTCTCTCCTTTTGTGTCCCTGTGCATGGCAGAAGGGTCGGAACTAGATGATCTCTGAGGTCCCTTCCAACCCTACTCATTCTATGATTCTATGAAACAATTCTTTTTTATAAAGCGTGGTTAATTTTTGCCATTGGGAAAGGCCGGATATATCTTCACTGGCAACACTTCATAGCTGAAAATCATAAAGGATATCATTGACCAGGACCTAAGCAGGCATTAGTCTAAGCCAACTCAATATCTATGAACCTCCTCATCTTTACAGTGACTCAGCACTCTAAAGGGACTGGACGTACTAAGTATTTCAATTTGAGCTTCCCCAAGAAATCTGACTTGCCCATGGTGCAAACCCACATCTTTAGAAAGCCCTGTATTGCCACTAAATTTCCTCCTAGATCTTTCTTCTCTGACAGTAGTGTGGACAATTGCTCAATAAGAGGGTAATTTCCATCAAAGAAGGTGAAAGTACCCACTCTGATTTTATCTTTTTTATTTTATGTTTGTGGGTATTCAGGAAAATGTTCCTCTCACTTTCCTTTCTTACAGTTCTTCTCTGCTACCACTGAGCCTTCCTTTTGCAGAAACTCCTGCCGCTTAGTATTATCATTTTAAGGTTAAAAACCATCTAAGATAATTATGGAGATGCTGAGGAGATTCAGATGGCAGGAATAAGAATATCAAAATTTAACATCTGTATGAGACAGTAAATGCTTTTGCTCCTAGAAATGAAAAAGAAGTGAGGGAACATATGATTCGAAGTTTGTTAAAACTGCATCATTTTTTGCTGTTTGCTGCATTCTCTGGCAAGAGTAGAAGAAATCAGCTTAAGCTACAGCAAACCAGAAGAAACTTTTTAATTCTTCTAATGGCAAAACATCTCATGGGCTACTAATAATAGAAGGATTTTAATTTCAGCTTAGCCACTGACTCTTAAGGTCAGTTTAGGTCAGAGGCTGGCAGCCTCTCACAGGTGGTATCCAACTTTATGTTCTCTGTCCTCAACTGAGATATAAAAGGCAATAATCATGTGAACCAATTTTGTGTTTCTAACAACCCTTTGTGGTAAACTTACCACTGTGGGTTTATCAAGACCATCAAAAACTTCTTATCTCACTAAAAATTACATTTTTTTGTATTTTGTTGATTTCCCCCCCGCCCCCCAGCCTGATGTAGCACTATGCTACACAGGTAGAAACTGATGCCTCCTCTCAAAGCCAACCTCTGTGAGCTACTAATTGATGCAAAGTCGTAGATAAGGAAAAGGCTGTATTTCACCCAATGGAAGCATAGGTGTGACTGTGTAGATGACTGGCTTTTTTGATTAAACAATCATGATATAGCAGAAAATATAAGTGTTCTGGAGCAAACTGACAGAGGAGGAGGGTAAAGCTAAGACCACTGAAGCTGATGAATCTCTAGAGAATGTAAATATTACTTACCTGTGCAATCATGTCTGCAGTTTCAGAGTAACTGCGGCACTTTTTCACAGCTGAACGAGCTAAAAAATCATCAATCAGCCTTACACCAATGCCGTATCCCCTAAGGAGAAAACAAAGAAAGTTAACATCCAGAGGGACCTTGACACGCTTGTGAGGTGGGCTGATGCCAACCTTATGAAGTTTAACCATGCCAAGCGCAAGGTCCTACACCTGGGTTGGAACAATCCCAGGCACAGCTACAGGTTGGGCAGAGAAGAGATTCTGAGCAACCATGTGGAGAAGGACTTGGAGGGGTTGGTCGATGGGAACATGAACGTGAGCCGGCTTCAGTGTTTGCTCGCAGCCCAAAAAGCCAACCGTATCCTGGGCTGCATCAAAAGAAGAATGACCAGCAGGTCGAAGGAGGTGATCCTGCCCCTCTACTCTGCTCTCATGAGACCTCCCTTGGAGTATTGTGTGCAGTGCTGGTGTCCTCAACATAAAAGGCAAAAGATAAAAAGGAAACAGGCCAAAGGTAAAAGGCAAAAGGAAGAAGGATAAGTGCAAAAGGGAGAAGGAAACGGGCAGAAGGCAGAAGGAAGAAGGATAGATGCAGCAGGCAAAAGACATTAGGGAAAAGGTAGAAGGCAAAAGGGAAAAGGATAAAGGTGAAAAGGAAACAGGCAAAAGGTAAAAGGCAAAAGACTGAAGGCAGCAGGCAAAAGCTAAAAAGGAAACAGGCAAAAGGGAAAAGGGAAAAGGAAGAAGCGTAAATGCAACAGGCAAGAGTCTAAAGGCAAAAACACAAGACGGAATGTAACAGGGAAAAGGCAAAGGAAAAATGGCAAATGGCAGTAGGAAGAAGGATAAATGCAAAATGCAGGAGTCAAAAGTCTAAAGGCAGAAGACAAAAAGGAAACAGGCAACAGGCCAAAGGCTAAGGGAAGAAGGATAAATGCTACAGGCAAAAGTGTAAAGGCAAAAGGCAGAAAGAAGAAGTAGAAATGCAAAAGGCAAAAGGGAGAAGGCAAAACTTAAAAAGGCAAAAGGCAGAAGAGAAATAGGCAAAAGGCAAAAGCAAGAAGGATAAGTGTAAAAAGCAAAAGACAAAAGTCTAAAGGCAAAAGGCAGAAGAGAACTAGGCAAAAGGCAAAAAGGAAACAGGCAAAACGTAAAAGGCAAAAGGTAGAAGGCAACAGGC
>JANHGB010010903.1:3456-20349 GCA_026283785.1 Coracopsis vasa
TGCAGTGATTCTCTTGCAAGCCTGTTCAGTTGTAGGACTGTATCCACAGGTTAAATGCAGCTTCCTGTAGATGTTTGATGCTACATGGGGGAGGGAAATTGTGGATTTGATTGTATTAATATATGTATATATTAAAAAAAATGCCAATCACTGGAGGATGAATTCTGACTATAGCTGCTGCTTGTGTATTGATGTACTTTTATGTGATGCAGACAGCAATGTCATCTCCATTTGGTTGGAAGTGTCTTGAAGCTTTAGGAAATCCAGAAATGCTCTGATTTCTAGGGTTAGCAATTTTCTGCTGATATTTTCCTTAATGTTATAATTAGTTCTGTTCTGAATGGTTTTATATAAAACAATAAAATGGTACAGAGCGAGGAAGCTTTAGTATAATTTGTTTCTAGAGGTTCAAGTTATTTGGGTGTTGTAAAAGCAAACTAGAGCTGTGTTGGGTTATTGATAGGGTGACATTTAAGGTATTCAGAATTGAAAAGGCTACTTGTATAAACTGCCTGATGTATTCTCATTCCTGTTCCCTAAGTACCTTTGCAATTATCTGTTCCAGTATCACCCAAAAGGTGCTAGAATAGACGTTTCCATCAATGAGTGCTACGATGGCTCCTATGCAGGAAATCCTCAGGATATCCATCGCCAGCCTGGGTTTGCCTTCAGTCGCAATGGACCAGTCAAAAGAACTCCTATCACACACATACTGGTTTGCAGGTAGGGAGGTGGAAAGCAAGGTCCATCTCTATTTGTGTAATACAGCATGTGGACTGGAGTTGTGAAACCCAGCGACTTGTGAACCTGTAGGTCCACATGGACTGTGTTAAATATCACTATTCTTAAGTGCAGTGTTTTGCAACTAAATAAACTGTCATTGAAGGATGATAACTTTGCTTGTGATTTTTCTCCATCTTTTCAGTGGAGGTACCTATCCAGAATGGTACAGCTCTTTTTAACTGCCTTGTCCTAGAACTTCTCTTCCCCAAAAGGTGGAGTGTGGGTTGGAGCAGAGTGTTGGGTTTTTAATGGGGTTTATTTCATTGCTGGCAATTTCCTCTCCCATGACAGTTTTGCAAGCTGAAGCTTAGAAAAAGAACTGGTGTTAACCAATTACAGTTCTTAGTAATTTCATACTTTAGATGATGGTTGAAAGCAGTCACTTGTTCTACCTTCTGCCAGGCCAAAGCGTACGAAAGCAAGTATGTCAGAGTTCCTTGAGTCTGAAGATGGAGAAGTAGAGCAGCAGCGAACGTACAGCAGCGGGCACAACCGGCTGTATTTCCACAGTGACACGTGTTTACCTCTGCGTCCACAAGAGATGGAAGTAGACAGTGAGGATGAAAAGGACCCCGAATGGCTGCGGGAGAAAACCATTACTGTAATTATTCCATTTATACCTAATTACTTGAAATGGATTGTGGTTTTTAAAAGCTGGTCTGCAGTTGTTGTAGGGAACAAGCAGGGATATATTACGAAAATGAGCTTTAAGAGTAAGAGAATTTCGTGATGCTGAGCCACTGATGATAGAAATTCATGGTATTTTCAAGTATGTCTGTAGTTGCAAAGCCAGCTCAGTCACGCATCCTAACAAGTTCTGTGGCTGGTTTTCTCCTTCAGAGAGGAGATGCTGGTATCACAGGAGCGCACAGTGGGGTGTGTATAGATTATGGAAGTAAATAAGTGTACGTTCTGCGATGTATAGGTGGCAGAAGTTGAATTTTAGGTGTGCCTTGGCTGCTTGTCAGCAGACGTGCAGTTCTGATGGGTGCGTTTGTGTCTTTTGTCCTTTCTCCAGCAAATTGAAGAATTTTCTGATGTTAACGAAGGCGAGAAAGAAGTGATGAAACTATGGAATCTTCATGTTATGAAGCACGGGTATGTTACTGTGCTCAGTTTTGATACAGATACATTATATAGAATTGGTTGACCATTTTGCACTGCAGATCTCTAGGTACTTAAAACTCAGTTCAGTTGGTTAGGAAAGGGCCAGTAAAGGATAACTTAGTGACAAGATTTTAGTGTTTGAGGTTCTTAATTGTTCTTGTAGCCAGTAACTCTGTGCCTGTGGAGAGAAAAAACACTGCAGATGTTGAGACTGAAATAGAGGGTCAGTGTAGTTATATTGATAAACTATGTCATAGGGCATCTTTTTGTGTCTGAAAGTGCTCTGCTTGCGTAACGCTGGCTTTCTGGTCTGGCAGGTTTATTGCTGACAATCAAATGAATCATGCCTGTATGCTGTTTGTGGAGAACTACGGACAGAAAATAATCAAGAAGAACTTGTGTCGAAACTTTATGCTCCATCTGGTCAGCATGCATGACTTTAACCTCATCAGCATCATGTCCATAGACAAAGCTGTTGCCAGGCTCCGAGAGATGCAGCAGAAGTTGGAGAAAGGAGAATCGGCCTCCCCAACGGATGAGGAATCTTCTGAGGAACAAAGTGGGACGACAAATGGATATAGTGAAAATAATCTGAGAGAGAGGATTTCGGAAATGGATGGCATCTCAGGTGTCACAAAACAGAGCAAGAAACAGAAGCTCTGAAGTCAGAAGTCAATTGCCATTCAACGGACAAGCATTGAAGTGACGTTCTAGGGTGTATGAGCTTGATAAAGAACTACACACAGAAATACAGAGATTCCAAACAGGCACTGCTGGATGGAAATAAATGATTTCAACAAGGATATTGTTTTAACAGGGTTTCTATTCAGTTAATTATGCAAGTACTACATGTATATCGGTTTTGGTGATGTAATGACAATATTCTAAGAGTTTGAGCATGAAGAGCAATATGAAAATCTTTTTGTAATTTTAGTAATTAGTGTCTTAAGAACTTTATGGAATTTACATAATTTAAGTATATGTAAAACCGTTTTTATATTAAGATTTTTGCATCTGTATCTGGCTGTTTTTCCTACCATGAAGTTGTGGAACAGCGGGGAAGGGGGATTGGGATACAGGTTCTGCTTTACTTCTTTAGAAATTCTCCACTTAGCTTTTTGTGAAAACAAGGTCTCACTATTTAAAGCTTAACCTTGATCCTTGTATTTGAAATCATTTATCAATTGGTCATAAATTACAAAGTAATGTTTCCTTACACTAAAACTATCAAAGTTGGTGAACTTTAGCACTTCCTTTGTCTTGTGCCTGTTTGGAGAGATCTTGGCTTTTCCTGTTACAGACACAGTGAAGTCCCACCTTGGCTTTTTGAGGTTACCAGCAGTTTGGTTTTCGTGGATAATTCTGATGTATTGATCGCCCAGTGTACCATTTTAAACTTGAACATTAGCTCCTTTATATTTTTATTACACATTTACACAGCTACACAAACGATTTGATGTGTAAAACCCTTTTGACCGGGGTTCCACATCATAGTGTGCCATGCTAAAGCCCAGAGTCCATAGTACGTAGGCATTACATGGATTAACTTCCTCTGAAGTTCATGCCTGCTGTTTGCCTGAGCACAGACTGCAAGTCCAGGCCATAAGGTTTAGCTTTGGCTTTCGAGATGCCACTCTTGAGGGAAAAATGCACTGTAAAATTGGACCAGAAAATGTGTTGCACTTCTTATGTAAGTATTCTGTGATGTATTGTATTCAATACAGATACTAAGATGCTGACTAAACTATATTTGAGCAGTTTTGCACTGCTGTTAACACATTTTATGCATACGTTTACAGATTTTTTCCAATGGAAAGTGGTTTCACTACTGGTACAGTATCAGCACCGAAGGGTTTATTCCAGCAAGCACTGTGGTTGAGTGACATCACCTCAATTTTTTATTATCCTTTAAAATATTGCATTTTTCATATTCTTTATTTATAAAGGAACAATGCTGCTGTAAATACAGGTATTTTTAATTTTTTATTTCATTCCATCACCATGAGATGCAGTTCCCTGCTTGTTGAAGGGGTAAATAAGCTTTCTAATGGTGTCTTCATAAATTTATAAAATGTAAATACTGATTTTGATGGTCCTTAAGATGTGTTTAACTGTGAGACTATTTAACTAATGGTGTGGATGTGATTTGTCATCCAGTATTAAGTTCTTAGTCACTGATTTTTGTGTACAAAATAAGAAAGAGGGAAACTGCAGCTTTCAATAGAACCTTCTTGAATTTGCCAGCTCTCTGAGTTTTAGCAAACTCCAAGTACGCCTCTGGATCGTCCATCGAGCCTGTCTCTCTGGCTTTAATTTGCTAAAGCTGTGCACATATGTAAAAAAAATAGATTATTTTAGGGGAGATGTAGTTCTAGAATTATTGCTTATGTCATTTCTTAAGCAGTTATGCTCTTAATGCTTAAAAGAAGGCTAGCATTGTTTGCACAAAAAGTTGGTGATCCCCCCAAAAATAGTAATGAAATTACTTCTGTCCAGTAAACTTTGTATGTCATGTCAATTTATAATAAAAGCTGAAAAAGTCCCTTTGTTTTCTATTTATAAAGATGCCTTTTCTATATGTACCTTTGATAAGAGTTTGAAGATGCCATGTAAGCTGGTTGAAAAGAATTGGAATGGTACAGGAGATGTAAAAGTAAAACCCCAAAACGAGAAGCAAAACCAGTTCAGTTGTTGAAATGAAACATTGTTTTTACATTAAATGTTTTATTTGAAAGAGGCTTTTGTACATAAAGTTCAGTAATATAAAATCTGCCATGATGGTTGTCCAGTCATTGCGTGTGCATGCAGAAAGGCCACAAGCAGCACCTTGTATTAACCTCCTCTTCTGCATGCCTTCTAAAATGTGAAACAGGTTCTTCCTTTGCCAGATGTTACAATCGAAATGTTCTGTCCAGTCTCTTTGTTATATTTAAGGTGTCTCCATAACTTGCCAGGTTTTCAGTGAGATTATCAAACCTTTCATTCTCCTTCCTTGGGGGCAGAGCTGAATCCCTGAGCTCTGCCTGCGAGCTGTCGAGAGCTGTAATTCATGTAACTGACAATGAAACATGTCACCTGTGATGTGTCAAGACTTGTGTGTTTTACATGCAAGCGGGTAATGTTTCAAACAATGTACAAGATACTGGGTTAAGTTTAAATTGGTGTCAGTTTAAAATGGTGCTTCTCTGGGCCGGTGGAGGATGGACACAAAGAGAACAAAATGAGTTGGGAATTGCACTGCGTTGCCAAATGGTGACTATTGAACAGCAACCACTGAAAACCTTTTTCCATGTAAGAAATAATTCAGATCCTGGAATACAGGCTATGACAGTCTGTGAACTTGACTTCAGGCCACAGTTCTCAGGTATGCTTTTGTCTGTGAAACTGGCAAGGTTCTTCTAATCCAGCCTTTAATACGGTCATGGCAGATTTTAATGATGTTTTGTGTTTGGTGATCATCTTCACACAACAGGTCTGTGAATCCCGGGTCGGAACCTAACATTTGACTTGAATATTTAATTCAGTGCATTAAATACGATATTCAAAACTGTTAGATGGATTTGTTAACCTTAAGTGTATGTTGCTTTGAGTGTGTCCTCAGTGTAGTGCTTGAGTTAAGTGGAGGGTGGGGTAAAGATCCACTGCCTGGCAGCTGCCAACAGCTTGAACTGTTGTGAGTACTCCACTAACCCCCAAACCATCCACCCCACCCCAAACCAGCAGTTTGATTCTACCTCTGAGCATGCAGTGTTGTTCAAAGTGAAGTATTTCTCAATTCACAGAGCAGTCTAGTGCCATCATTGACCAGTGCTTCAGTGAAGGTGTCCTGCTGGTTATAAATCTGATGCTGTGATTGACAGCTGAGGACACAAGAGCTCTGGACGAAGTTGGTAAGTGCTGCTTCATTTGAGCTGAAGGTGCACTCTGCAGGAGAAAGCACCTTATGAAGAAAAGTTCTTCATATAAATAGTGTATTTATGAGAGAAACCTCACTGGTTTCACAAGTTACTTTTCTTTTAGGAGAGACCAAAGTGGCAGAGGCTGTAGGTATAGCAGAACTGTGCTTGAATATCTCTGCTGCTTTCTCAGTAACAGTGGGCAAAACCTGCTGTTTTATGACAGTTGCACCATTTAATGCAACAGTAAGGAGACAGGACCAGTAATAAAAGTGTGTGTGTATATATATATATAAAAAAAAAAGTATATAAAAGTAATAGAACAGTAAAATAAAAAATCTGAATGTTGAGGAAGAGCTCATTTTAAAAAAGCCAAGTTAGTGCTGCAAAAACTGAGTCAAGAGCTGAACTGCAGCTGGAAGTAAAGGGAAGTGCACAGTAAAAAACCTGGAACAAAGTAAGTGGCATTTCTGAGGGACAGAAGCTCTTAACGCTGGCTGCAGTGCTACAGAAGCCACGTGCTTATGCTATTGGGGTGCAGCAACGCTCAGGTTTATACCCCATAAATAATGAACCAGACCCCACACCACTGAGGGATAAAACTTTATTTAAAAAACTCAACTTTCACTTGACACAGAATCCTTGGTTGAGGTAAGTGAGAGCTTAAGAGGACACCTTTCAGGACTGCATTTCACAGCCAGCACTCTGCTCCTTGCAAGGCTCCACTGGCTCGAGGTGGAAAACTAAAGGAAGGGACAAGTTTTCTGTCTAGCTGCTCTGCTGTGGAAGAACAGAATCTCACCCGTTCTCATTCAAGCCTCTTCTGCTTCTTTACATACTTTGTACTTTATTACTCAGGTCTCTTGCCCTGAGACTTCACCCCTCGCAGGTTTAAAAGGTGCAGCACTAAGGGGTGGCTGAGCAGTACCTGATCTGCAGTTTGGACAGTTAGGCTTGTGCTATGTTAAACAACAACAAATAACCCCAATAGAAACCCCAAACCAGCTCCTGTTGGCAGCTGCCCTTGGTGAACACACAACAGCTAAAGGCTGTAGTCAGAGAAACTATTTCTATTGCCATCCTTGGCTCCCCAGGGGAGCAGCAGGGGCCTCCTCCAGCCATTCACAGTCACCTCAGGCTGCTTCATATGTATATTCTGAATGAACTGTCACAGTGTTACCACCTCTGGAAGTACCTGAATTCAAGGCTTAAGCTTTATTTTCTAATATGCAAGTAAATATCCTGCAGAATCAAGTCTGATGCTCCTCCAAACATAGATGAAAAGGTACCTGACCTGCTGGTACCTCACAAGTGTAGATATTCGCTATTGTAGCTTCCATATGGTAAAAGTACTAAGTTACAACTAGTACCTGACACCTGAAGTAACATTACCAGCAGTAAGTGAAATTACCAGCACTAGTAAGTGGAACAAGACTTAGGTTGGCTGCAAGCTGGAGTACCTGCCTGATCCTCTCTGAACAAGACTGGCACTGTTTGATCCTGGCTACTGGAGAAGAACTGTATTTTAAAAGGAGTTGAAAATACTCCTCACTGGGTAACCCTTACCCCTGAAAGTACAGGCTCAGCTGGTATTGTACTACCCAATAGTGAAATAGTTAAGCTTGAAGAACTGATAATACTGCAGGCTTTTTGTTGCTAACACTGCATAATCTTACCTGCAGGTGTCCAGTCTTCCTCACTTTGTGTCTTAAAGGAAATTCCAACCTCACTCTGTCCTGTGTGAGCTCTTTGCATCCATCTGGATCTACTCATGATTTGTTTTCCTGTAACTGGTATAAATACCAACCCCTATTCTGAAGTACTTGTAACCCTGGGGGAAAAAAATGCAGCAGGATGATTGATGTTCTTGTACTGACAACATGAGTATGGGACATGCTCATCCAATGCAAATTCAGGCTTTTTATGCTGGTGTAGAGGGCTAACGCAGTGTGGTGACACTGAAAGGCCAGACTGATTGTCCAGGTTGTATAAAAATATCACTATTCTAACCTACTAAAATATATTTCATTTTACTTGAACTTGAGGTAAGATGACCTCCAGTGAGTGTTACTTGGAAACAGGATTTAAATGCAGTAGTACTGCAATCTTCTGACAACGAATAGGCTCTGTTTGCTAAACTCACTTGAAATCTAAGTTTCTCCTTAGGGGAAATAGTGATAACTTCATGTAACTTCTGAATTCAAAGTCAATCATAATTTCTTATTCCATCCTAGTACATGGAGGAGAGAGTAAATTATCATCATCTATTCCATTCTGACTGCCACAAGTCAGATCTGTGGCAGTGGGGTCTGGCTGAAGCCCATACCCAGCACCCATCTCCATTATCTCCCAAGGTGGATCTCCAGCAGGAACTCCAACTTGCTGGGGCAGCTCAGATCATCAACCTGCACTATTGCACACGAACATGAGTTATTCCCAGGCAGCTGGCTGGGATTTCTAGGAATCCTGCACATCAGAACAGCACTTCACTGTGTCTGCTGTTGGACAATAGAAAGAAGGTTGGCTCTTAGCGGGGCTCTGTGAGGAATCACAGCTGCCAATCTGCACATTATGCCTCAGTACTGAATTGCTAAGACTCGCTCTGATGGTAGCTTTAACTAGGGAAGACATTGAGAGCAGATAAGGATAACGTTCCTACTCTAGGTATTGGTCTAGGCTGAAGCAAGCATCCGCATCAAGTTGATGTTAGCATCACCATGAACTACTCTAGAAAAATATATTCCAAGTGAACAACAGTTCAAGAAGTATCTGGGAATAAGGCACTTAAGTGAGACATTAACAGACTGGCTACATCTTTAAACACACATTATGGCTCAGAAGTCCTTGCTCTGGAGGAACGAACAGTACCATGCATGGAAGAAAAGGCTGTTGCATGCAGAACCCACTGTCCCTTCATACAATTAAGGCAGCATTGTGCACAAGGAAGCGTAGCAGGACATTGCTGCTCTAAATACTGTGCTTGTTTTGAGTGGTATAAATAAAACTTTGGTCCATTACCACCCCTTCACCCCCTAAATGTTTACAGGCTTATTTCACAGAACAGCAGCATTAAGCAGAGTTAATTCTACACAACACACGTACCCTGAGACTAGAGTACAATGAAATACTGACAAAAATCAAGTCTGGAGGAGAAAAGGGAAAGGGCTGGTGGACTGCTTAAATTAATCTGCCTACACAAATGCCTGTTTCTAACTTTTTCCAGAGTAACAAATCCAATGTTTCACAATTACTTATTTAAATGAATCAATCCAGTAGGAAGTACAATATAGTGGAGTTCAAGTAGTATAAGGACAGGGTTTTGTTAACAGCTTGTTGATGTCAAACAACTGGAAACCCAGGTTTTAACATTATACATTATAGCAAGAACAAAAATCCCTTTACTCACTGCTAGAACACCAAAACTTTCCAGCCTGGGTATGAAAATGAACATCCAAAGTACAAAGAGCCACAGCACTGATCAAGTACCCAGTCAAAGACCACTTCTCTGTTGTTGGAGCTAATGGTCACCCGGAGCTTGAAGTTTCCTGCCTCGTTGCTGGAAGGCCCCAAGTGCACCACTTCCATGTCAAACGTCACTGTCGATCCAGAAGTAACAGCAGGCAGTTGGTTTGTCATCTCTTTCCCATTTACAAACACTGCCCCTGAAACAGTCCAGATAGCAAACATTATTGCTGCCTTTGTGCACGTGCTAACATGTAATACTGTGTCTCCTTGTTTTTTGCAGGCAAGTAGGAAAGGAAAATAATCCTGCCCTGTTCCTTTTTGTCACATCAAACAGGCTTCAGTAATTGCAAGCAGGAAAAGTTGATCCATGATCTCACCAAAGATTTTAACTGCACAAGCAGTATGTACGTAAGAGCTGGATGAAGTTGCTCATATGTGATCCAGGGATGTAAGTAACCAGGGGCTACAGGTTCGGGGAAATACAAAGTACCACATTCTTAACTACACAATTCACTCACCGTTTGTGCTAATGCACACGGCTTTATCCCGCTGCAGGGAATCGCAGCCGTTCTGCTGCTCCACACACACTCCCAGGCTGTCTCGTCTGTCTGGCTGTCCCACAGTTTCAATTCTACCAAGCAAAAAGTCAAGTCAAACCCTGAAACTTTAAATCAAAACATACAATGAAACCCAGACAGTCAGACCCTGTCACACCAGACCTCTGTGCATGCTCCAGGGCTTTCAGCAGGTTCACCCACCCTCTTGGGGAGACCACCCCTGTTGAATCTGGTCCTATTGAAGTCCTACCAGCTTTTCCAACAGCTCCACTGAGCAACACTCTTCACTATTAACCTGTACAAAACATCAATCTGCTTCCTGCAAACCTTCATTGCTATGTAATAAGATTCTCCACTGTCACAGCTTAGAGTCATCTGGAACAACTTCCAGTTGTCTTAAACAACCAAAAAGCACAAAACTGCAATCTACCATCATCCGCACCAGATTACTGGTCAGCATCACGTATTAGGGTAAGTCAGCTGTTGTGCCAGCTAGTATTTAATAGTGTGACTGAAACACGGGTGTTTCAGCCCCGCTGCAAAGGGGTAGGGTGGAAGGTTGATGTGCTCTGGTGGTGGTGGGTTACTTAGGTCGGGAAGGTTTTGTTGTTGGTTGGGTTTAATAAATCAGCTTGGGACAACTGTGTACTAAAGCCAGTGCCAAGAAGAGCATTTACGAGTCTGGCTTCTGCTCAGCTGCACTTCGGATTTTGGTCCTGGGAAAGAAGTTCTGAACACAAGTTGTGCAAGTGACCTGGGATGCAGCTCCCTTCGGGCCTTAGCAGCGGAGCGGGGCTGCACTTTGTACACTAAAGGGCTCTTCTGTGTTTGAGTCATTTCTCTTGTACTGCTGTCTCTCAGAGGTGTTAAATCACAGCAGAGAGATGAGTGACTCAGGAAACTCAGATGGTCCTTTCTAGAAAGTAAAACTGGTTATTTCATTACAGCTTGAGAGAGAACAGCACCCATCGTGGTTATGGAAGGAAAACTTCAGCAGAAGCTTTTCAGAGCTGGAAATGAGACTGGGCAGCAGACTGGGACACAATGGGTTAACACTTTCAAGGCAAACAGGGAAGATAAAATTGGAACCATGTTTTACTTTTGCACTCCATTAGGTTTTTCAGTCCCCTGGGAACATCACTGGGATAACAAAAGCCTTGTACTAAAAAGCAGTGGGAAAAAGGAAAATCCAAGAAGCTTTTACTTTGGAAGTGATCCACAGCATTTGCCCAAAACAACTTTAAGGGAGATTTCAAATTCATTTTGGTACTTTACTCTAGATTTTAAACTCTGCCTGAGTTACTGGGGAGGCTTTATAAGCAGCTACTGAGCTGTCAACTTTGTGCCTAACATGAACATTAATTCATTCCATCCCTAGTTAAAGGAGCCTTTCTCGAGTTTTGGGGTGGAAATAAGTGTTTATACTGTCACAGGAATGACCAAAAAAGCATAATTATAAACCCATTAAACAGTAGGAATTCTATCACGTCAATCTGTATCCACACTGTGTGGTAGAACAATGAACACCCAGGAGAACACTACAGTGTTCAAATCCCTTCTCACCACTTCCCATGCTGCAGAGCAAAACCTTGCCTCTGCCATTGCAGCACACAGACACTGAACCAGTTCAACCACCACCAGTTTCCATTTGTCTCAGGGCACAGAGAAGTAAATCTGTGGGTGATCACACATACTTTCTTTGCATTAGCTCTCAGTAGAGCTGGGGTGGGTTACTGACACAGTCAGTGTGATCTTCACAAGGGCTGCTGCTGGATGATCCCAATCACCAGCCTGGCCAGAATAAGCGTGGCTTCCCACTACAAGCAAAATCTTCAGAGAGAGCTACAGAGCAGGTCACTGTGGAGAATCATTCCCTTTCCTAATGTCAGCTCCCTGAAGGCTGCAAAGAAACAGGATGAGTCTTGGCTTAAAGCAATGATGTTTTCCTACAACTTGTCCAAATGCCTCACCCTCAGAGGACAACTGAAGCAGTCTATCTTTAAGAAGCAGATACAAAGCATTGTGTTTACCACAGCTTCACTTTTCACTGATGAGCTGCCCACGTCCTGAACGCACAAGAAGACAAAGCTGCCTTACAAACATCTGTAATGTGAACCTTGCTTGCTTGGTTTGCTCTGAAAAGCCACTTACCCCCCTGTGAATATACTTTTGTTTCAACAGATGGAGAAAGCCAAACACCAAGTACTACACCTCCCTGCAGTGCAAAACCTCACACTTGCAAACAAGAAGCTACTCTTGGACCTTGGACGAGGAACACAACCGATACTTGAGTTCATCTTCAATCTTAAGATTGTGTCATTATAGTTCTCGTGGACATGGGCTTGTCAGTGCTCTGCCATCCTGAAACAATCTCCTCTTGGAGAGGAGTCCACGTTACCAAAATGTAGGGCAAAAGATTTACATGTGCTACCAATAAAAAAAGATAAAAGGCATTGGTCTGAACCAGAACCAAGGGAAACCTCAAAGTTCTGCCTTTAATTTCACAGGCATTTCTGAGCCAAGAGATGTCAAATCCAGTAACAGATTTCAAATAAAAACTTTAGATCCTTTTATCCCATCTCAGACAGGCAACCGAATACACCCTCATACTACAACCATCCCCAGTTAAGATAATTCATTACCAGGAAGGCACAAATAAACCACCATGGAGTAAGTTACAAAAATACCATTAACAGCCCCCTTAAATTGCCTTTGAGGATTGCCTACTGTACAGCAAGTAGTTTTATTTAACCAGAGAAAGATGGGATAGAGCTTCAGAGGCTCTGAGGTCTGTAATTACAACTAACATATCCACAAGGACATTCCTCATACCCTGTTAAACAGCATCATCTCAAGCAGCAAAGCTGCTGAGGTTTTTAAATCACGTTCTGTGTCAAATTGAACTTCTCAAGATCCCTCCTCCACTCCGGATATTCTAATGCCAGTTTCAAGCAGTAGTTTAATCAGCACTATTTACCTCAGATGTTAAGGACATCAGTGCCAGACTATCATCCTTATCTGTCCCAACTGCACATAAAATGTTAAGTTCAAAGTCTTCAGAGCTTGTGGACAGTCTGGGAAGGAAAGTACCCACTGACACAAGGTTAAAAAGAACCAGTGGCAAACCTCCACTGACATCTGACCAGCCAGTAACAGCTACTTCAAAACTCAAGGAAGTTCAACATTCCACAGGTTTGCTCAGCAGGGGCTATATTTCAGCATCCCTCTGGAGTTCACTTGCTGCTGTTGCAGATAGGTGTAGGCCCTACAAAAACATCAAGTGTTTTCCTAAAGAGACAGGAAGTATCATAAAGAGAGGGAAGTTCAGACTTCACACAGACACACTACCTTGTCTGGGGCTGGGCTGATATAAACTCACACACACATCATGACTCAGGTTTAGACACACTTCAGATGCAACAGCTCACAGGAGATGCACCAGACAACAGCTTCCCAGAAAGTACTTACCTGAATGTTAATGTTTGCCCACAGAAATAAGTAGGAGCTTTGGAATAGAGCACACCACATGACTGGGAATCATTCCGAAGTGCGATGTTCCTCCGACTGCTCAGGCTGTATCCCTCCAAACCAGTTGTCCATTCTTCAAAGGAGAAAACAGGGAAAAAAATAAAGGCATGAGAAGCATGAACCTCAACTCAATTCCCTACTGTCTGTGCAGAATCAAGTCAGTCACCATGTCCACTCAATTACTTCATACAAAGCTTAGGCTATGGTAAGAACAGGGGCTGATTTTGCTGCCTCTGAAGGAGAGATTTCTTTTTTCAATGATTTGCAATTACAAGAAGTATTTCCCAGCTCACAGAGTTCAGCAGAAGTTCACTCTTTGCTGCACTCCCTGAAGCCATATTGTAGGAAAACCTTCATTACCCACCGCCCAAATTTGTGTGAAGAGAAAATGCAGGTTTTTATCTCTCCGAGACAAAAGCTTGTTGAGAGACTGCAGTCATCAAAACATGCTTAGGTAGGGGTGAGGGAGAAAGAAAAGAAAATGCTTTGCTTCTGGCTCACTGATGCTTTCCAAGGCTAAGCAATGAGCCACCTGCTGGAAAGGCTCACTACCTACCCCTCACACTAGGAAGCAAAGGCTAAATGGTAGGATAAAAGGATAGTTCATCATACCTCATACACACATACACACACAATAGCTAAGGACACCCCACTACCGTACAAAAAGCAGCTCCTTAAGTCACGCAGCTACAGAGCTTTAGGAGTGCTGCACTGATGACACAGGCTTAAGATGAAGATGGAGAGCAAGGGAATAGTACCATGGGGCACCAGGGTGGTAGAGCCGATCTGAGGAACGCTCCACGGGCTCCACTCCTGCCGCCCATCTCTTCGGGCACAGACTCTGAACTGGTAATCAACATTGGGGTCGATGTGCAGCACCACAAACTCTGTCTCCGAGCCAACATATACATCTTCGAAGTGACTGGCAGTACCCTTCCGATACTGCAGTCGGTAATCTTGAGGTATGAAGTCCTCATCCACCTACAGAAACATTTATTGCATTAATAAAGGACCCCCTCTTTTCTTTCTTTTTGCCCCTGAAGGGGCACATATTAGGCTAGTGCTGCAGGATGCCATCAAAGGCGACTCAGGGTCACAAGGTATTAAGGAGCAGAAAGCATGTCTTACAGAAAATAGAATCAGTCTGAACCAACTAATACAAAGAGAACTGTAAGAATTATTCAATTACAGTTTAAAAGTATGTAGAGAAGTAACATTTAACAGAAGGCTTTTCAATCTAGCAGAGATATAACAAGATCCTTCAGCCAAAAGCTGAAGACAAATTTACAGAAGAAATTCAGTGCCAGTTTTTGACAGCAAGGGAAACCCACTACTATCCTTCATAAACTGTTCCAAGAAATCATTCCCAATTCTTTGATATCTTTAAGTCCAAAGAGATTATCCTCCCCCCAAAAACCAACCCTCCACAGCTCTACTCTCCGATGGACATGACCAACTTCAGGGAACTCCTCTATCGCACAGAAAAACAGACCACATGTGACAAGAGTGCCTGTGGTTTTACAGTCTCAGTCCATATCCTTCACAAGGTAAGGGTGGCTGAAGAACCACTGGCTGTTGCTAGAACAAGTTTGTGCAATGCTGCCAAGGAGTGCAGAGCTGTCCAACAACAACTAAACCACATCAGAGCACAGCAGTGATTTACCCAAAAATAATTTTCGGGTGTTGAAAAGAAATGCTACTTGACTGGCTAATGCCTGTATTCAAGTACTTTATCTACTGCACCTCCCTAAAAACACAAACATGTGTAGGGGTAAAAACAGAACAGCCTCAGCCTCATCCTGGGTCTGCTAAAGACTCTTCAAAGAGAACAAAAGCATCACCCCAGCAAAAGAAGTTCAGTCTCACCAAGAGTGTTTGGCTGTTATTGCCACACAGATAAAGCACTCGCTTTCACAGCACAAATGGCTACTTGCGAATCACCTGTCAGAAACACACACACCAGGATTTCTTGGCCTTGTTTGTACATCATCATCACAGATAGATCACACCCTGGTGTTTGTTTAGTGGGAAGGGTATATGAAGGAGTTGTTTCCTGCTTGTTCAGCACCTGGCACTTGCTTAAGCATGGGGTAGCAGTGCCTTCAGCTGTACTTCCTGACTTTCAGGGAAAGCAGACTGCAAGGGAGAGGTACACTGGTGTGTCAGCCCTTTCTGCCCACAGATAGAAGCAGGCAGAGCCCAACAGCAAGTCTTACACACGTGTGTCCCTGCCAAGCAGGCACAAACCCCAATGCCAACCACAACATCACTAGATTATCTTGCCTTTAAATGAGGCTACCACCATAAAAATCTCTTCTAAACTTTCTAACTACACACTGGAGTTGATTATTCCTTCAAAGGCAGCAGAGAATCCAGAATCAAAGTGGCTTTTTCAGCATCTTTCAACAAAATTGAACTCCGAATGATTTTCACAGAGGATATTTTACCCACCTTACACCATCGGACTAAAATACCTCCAGGCTTCTCAACGAATTCCTCCAGCTGTACAGGCGGGCGAGATGCCACAGTTCCATGTCTGAATATTTGATTTTTCAATATAGTAAGAAGGCAGTCATCCAACTGGGCAGATAAACAAGGCACATCAACCAAGGAGGGCACTTCTGGTAAGCTGAGAAAGGAAAGTTTGTTGTAATGGAAGGGGCCGGCTTCTACAAATTCATATTTCATCCATACACTTGAGTTTGTGCAGATTTGCAAGGAGAGAACAGCTGCAGAAATTGGCATGTGCATTTCAAACTGAAAAGACTCAGAAAACATTGTGTTTCAGCCCTAACCAGACTGTTTCTCAGTAAATACTCCGAAATACAGGCTGTTCCACAAGGAGCAGTTTCATCGTTCACAAATAAACAGCCTATATTTCTACAGAACATATGGAGGTTGAATACTACTCCATTCTGTGACTGCCAGCCCCATCAAAGTCTATGAAACAAACAGGACAGTAACACCTCAAATGAGTCTTTTAAGGCAACAGAGCAGAAGGCTTTTGTTTCAAAGGAGAAAAGATCCCCTATACAAGAAGGGCATGTGTGCCACTGCCTCGGATCACCTCAGTGTGTCAGTATCTTACCTATCTAGCTGAATATGTAAAGCTTTTTTTGTAAAGATGCAAAGTTTCTCATTCTGCTGTCCCACATCTCCATGGACTGCACTTTCTCCTGGAATAAAAATATTCCTAATGAGACAACGTCCAAGACAGGCATTTTTTGCTTCAAAGAGTAACCAGTTCTGACATGAACAGCCAATTATACAAGAAGCATTCTCAGCACTTCTGCTAGACTTTAAGCTAGAAAACACAATTATAGTTAACAATATAAAGCCTATCCAGCAAGTTTTGAAGCTCTCAAAGCTTCCTGTAGACACACCCATAACAGATGTAACAATTTGCCTCGGGTCTCACAGGGTAGCAGAACTGGGCTCAGATGCCAGAAATGAGGATTATTAATCCCCTCCTCCACCTGTTTTAAAGGAAAAAAAAAGCAAAGCACCTTCACACATCAGAAAACAAAATAGCAGGAGATTAAAAGCAAAAAATAATT